>JALIZH010030304.1:0-19289 GCA_030522465.1 Rhipicephalus appendiculatus | reverse complement strand
GATGAAGAAAAGAACGCCGCTATGTTTAGATCACCGTTTGTGTGTTGTGATGGTGTTTTTTTATAGTAATATTACCAAAAGGTCGGCCGCACCCTATATAAAAACAAAAACAAAAACAAAGGTGTGATTCTTACGAAACGCTTCTTGCGGGAGTTAGCTGTGAGTTGATCTCTATAAGTTAGTTACGTTGATAACTTATTATTCGAAGTTACGAAAACAGCCATGAAAACCGAGGGTTTACCACGTAATGTTAATGAAGGCAGTAAGCGTACAGACTTAATCATTGTTACTTCTCAGTGCGAAGGAATACGTAACAGTCACAACCACCTTCTGTTACATTTCTCGGGAACTATTTCAGACGTTGTAGCTGTCACAAATTCCGGTGTTTACGGGTGATGGAATGAGACAAATACACGGTAAACAGAACAACACATTTAATAAACAAACACGGCACTCTAGAATATAAAAAAAAATGTATGAAAAAGAAATAGCATCACTGCTAACAAACTCAAACGAGCCACAAAATTATACTACTGCTAACTATACTGTCCTAATAATTCTTCCGCTATGCTACACTTCTTATAACTGACGCCTTGGGCTGTTCTTACTTGACATCTTACAGATGTTCATAGTCACAGTCCGTGATTCGTCGCGTTGAGTCTCTCTCCATGATCTCGGTGCTCTCGGCGAACGTCGCCGTCCCTACCGCTGCCGACGTCGTCCGTCGTCTCTCGTGACGTCCTCGCTGACGTGGCGGAGGCCCCGGGGTTAGGCCTAGCGGCAGTTGATGGTGCCCGGTGCTAAGAGCTGACGTGGCCCACCGGGGACTGTCGTCGTTGACTTGCTCAGAAGGGGGCTTGCGCCAGGAACGTCGGTGAGGGATGTGCGCGGTTGCTGCATCCCGAGCAGCCTCACTCGAACCGGGTCGAGGTCTCCGGCCACCTCTCGGGACGCCCGCGTCACAGCCTGCCGAGTCGATGTCCTGCCGCTCCCGTCGCCAGTCCGTCTGCTGGCGAGACAACCTTCTTCTTCCAAGCCCACGTCGACAATCCCACCTCTTCCTCGATTGCGCCCCGACCACGCCTCGGGTCACGCGCTTCGGGCCTCACGTTACGGTGCGCGCGCTCGCGCCGTTCGGAATAACTCTTCGTCGTCTTTTTCTTTCCCTCCGTGGGGCTCTTACTCATGACAGTAGCCCAATACGATGCGTCCTGTTTTGTTCTCTTTGTTCATTTGTGCTTTGCGCAACGCATCACGCGACCATCTTTACGGTATTTAAAATGTTTTTTACGCAATAATCTTCTTCGCCCTATCCAAACCGAGAGCTTACGCTTGTGCCGTATGCATATTAACGGCATGCATATTAACGCATAATAACGCATGCGGGCCCTGTGGTTGATAGCTTGTGCGCGTTAGCGCATACAGTATAAGTCTTACAGTAATTTTCTAGCAATTGCTGTACTCAGACGTGTACCTGGGAGAAATGCAGCTTCAGTAATATCGTTGAAGTCTGCAGCATCAGTTAGGTTTCGGAGCACGTTAACAAACCCCCTAGCGGGTCAAAATTAATGCGATGTCCGCCACTACTCCTCATAATCACATCGTCATTCTGGTACGCAAAGCCCCAAAATTTAATTCGAAAAAAAAAAAAAGACAGCTAGTAATGGTACTATACGCTCCACACAGTGGGTGACAACATGCTTTAATCGCATCTTTGTACTTGTCTAAGAACGACATACATTCGAAGCGTGCTGTGGGAGCACTCATACAAAAATATGATCATTATCGAACAGGACCTCCGGGGATACTTTTGCAAACCGGATTACGTTTCACAGCGACTGGACCATACCAATAAGATAAAGGAAATAAGAGACAGGAATGAAGCATTTAAAATGTCATTTTTTCCCAGGACGATAGGCCAGTGGAATAGGTTGCCTCCTGAAGTAGCAGAAATTACTTCACATGATGTATTTTCAGGTTCACTGAAGGGTCTGCAGTAATGTACTCGCGCGGTTGTGTAAGTACGAAATGGTATTACGAACCTATTTTATATTGTTTACACCCATGTGTCACTACGTAAGTGCACAGTGAATTGCCTTTTTATTGTATCGGTGAAGTGGTAGCATCTGTATTCTGTATTGAAATATTGTAATCTCTCCCCCCCCCCCCCCCACTGTAATGCCCTTGGCGCTGTGGTACTATGATAAATAAATAAATAAATAAATAAATAAATAAATAAATAAATAAATAAATAAATAAATAAGTAAATAAATCATTGTAAAAGGGTCACGCAGGCTTTCTGCGCACGATATTTTGCCTTTACATTGAAGGAAGGATATCAATAATAATTTGCGCGCCTTTTCTTCTCGCGCGAGAAAGCAACGCTGATCACGTTTATTGAAGGTGCGTTCAAAAGCGTTCCTTTATGGCGGTTAATCGAGACTAATTAGCTACTCTTGCAATCAATTTTTTTTAATACGCGAGGAGCCGAGATTTTCGTTAAAAGGCTGCAGCTGAGAAACACACGAAGCAATTATTTCTGACTTGCAAACCTTTCTGCGTTAATCTTGTAAGCCGTTGCAAGCCGTCATAGCAAGTCCTTAAAGACAAAGAAGGCAAAAAGGAAGAAGAAAAGAGCAAAATTATCGACGCTTTAACGAGCTCTGTCCACCTTAATCTCCTGGCATCAAAAAGCAAAAACTAATCGTGCGAGGAGCACTTTGTTGCGCTTTTGTTCAGACTCGAAATTATTGGCTACAGCTTTCCGATCCAACACTTTGATCACTTGAAGAAGAAGCTCAGAGTCAGTAAATTAGATAATCATATGTTTAATTGGTTCCACGGATTAGAAGAAGATCGTTCACGTTAAGCTCACACAAGCTTCTGTTTTTATTTTGTCTTTTCCTGTTGGTATGAGGAAATGACACAATTTATTTATGACGGTTGCAACGGGATTTGCGCTATACGCCACTTACCGTTATCATTTCAATTCCTGCTGTTTAATAACTCCTGCTAAGCGTAGGGCTCTGCCCTCTCTACAGGGCAGGACCCTACGCTTGCCATCTATTTGAAATATGAGTAATGACAACAGCCCGCGTCCATTGCGACAACAACGCCTCCTTCGCGCGCATTCATTAATCAATAGTAATAAAAATATACAGCTATTGGTCTGCTCAGGCGGTGGATATACTGAAGTCAGACAAAGAATAATTCTGGGGAAAGTGTGTCTGGAATGGCGCTGAAGTTCGGAGGAGTTTAAATAAAATTCTAAGCCCCCGTGTTCACAAAAGGTCTGAAGAGCAGGCTTTAACAGTGTTGTCGGACGCGTTTTTAGCTATAGGCGTGTGCAGAGTTCTCCAATGAAGAAGGGGGGGGGGGCAAGATTTACCGCAATCCCCCCCCTCCTCCCCTCTATTGGTCGAGCTCGAAAGAAGGCAGGCTTCGCAATGGATATAAAAATGAGAGTAAGGTGATATATCTTTATCCTTCTCACCAGGCCCTGCATTTGGTTGGTGAAGGTGGGGGAGTAAACAGCTGTTGGAATGCAACATTAGTACGGATCTGGGGCGCCATTGTCGTCAAAAACGTGCATGCTCTTAACCCTGCACGTTAACGGACAGGGCCGACTAAGTAAAGATATGGGACTGGCTTGGTGCCCTCCTAGATGATCAAGAGCCCCTCCACCCTCCTCCTTTTTTTTTTTTTTTTTTACGTGCGCGCGCTTTTTTTCAGGCAACGGCAAGCATCTCTTATGTTCGAAACGCTTCCGATGCGCAGTAACGCTTCTTACGTCGCGGTATCTACGGCTAGCACGAGTGCAGTGCTGCATGAGAGCCGTTTCACGCCTTGAACCTGCCCTCGCTTAGAAGACACGTTGACAATCCCCCCCCCCCCCCCTATTTTTTTTTCTTTTTCTTCTTTCGATTTGGTTCGTTGCGAACGCATTTCAATGAATACGGGAAGGTCACCTGTCACAGAAAGAGCTAGACGAAATCCCGGCGAAGGCGAGAACCGAACTCGGCTCGCTAATGATCACTTCCGCTCTACTTTTCCGTCTTTGAGGAGCGACGCGCTCGCGAGCAAAATCGCGCACGTAATCCTTCTGCGAGGGCGCGAGCTGGGGCGGACGGATCAGCTTCTCACGCGCGCACGCGCGACGCAGCCGCGGCGGCTGACGCAAGAGTGAGCCGCCCCGCAGCTTTTTCCTAAGTAGCTGAGATCGGGCTCCGTCCACCGGGTCACTCGCTTCGTTATCGTTTAATGAAGCTGTCAGCCGGACGTTGCTCGGAGGAAGCGGGCCGAGAGATTAAACGCGCCGCCACTCCTGTAAACGGCACCACCGTGTTTACGGACGCTCCACGCTACGCATGCAGCAGGCAATCCGATTACACGAGGTGCATGCGGCGGCGAAGGAGCAGGCCCGGCCGCCCGGGCACGAAGAGACAATTGATAAATAAGAAAACAACGCGGTGCGTTTCTCGGAGTCGGGAGACGGGAACAGGGCTCGGGGAAGGCGTAGGGTCGTTCGTGGCGACGAGGATTGCGTCGTTGGCGGCGCGTGGTGCCGCTGCATGCTGATGTAGCGCGGACCTGCAAAAGAAACGAGGCAGTTCCCTCGAACTCGAGTCATGCGTGGGGAACGCGACGATGAAGCTCGTTTCACGCGCCACAGAAGCCGTTCGCGTGACCGTCAGCGCGAGGAAGAAAAAAGCGTGTAAGACTAGCAAAAGAAGTATGAACGCGAGGGGCAGGCCGTGATAGGCCTAATCAAATTTGCAAACGCCAATGTCGTCCTTTGCTTTCTTTTTTCCTCGTAAATGAAGAAGGTGATGTTATAAAACAATAACAACATCGCGGGACGTCGTGGAGAAGAAACAAGAGGGGAGGCAACGAAGACCGTGTGGATAACAAGATGAAGTGCTGTCCCTGCATTTCGTCGTAAAAAACAGTCCCGTCGTTTTCGACGCCCACTTGACTTATCACGTTCTCTCTCTCTTCTTGTGCTTTTCTGAGAAAAGAAATTGTTTTCGTTTCGTCCTATATATAGACGGTGTCACCAGTGTCGCAAACGAATCTGCGTTTCTCGGACGTTTTCTGACTTGAGTGAGCGTCTTCCACCCCGTGCACGGTTTCTGCTGCTTGCCGTCCCTTTCGTTGTTTTTTTTTTTTTTTTGTTTTTATGGGCAGCATACATAAACGAGCCAGGGCCTCAATTCATCATAACTCGACGAGTCGGGGAAAAAAGAACAAAAAAAAAAAAAAAAAACATACTCTTAGTTTGCCCGCTCGGTTTGTACGTCACGTGGCACGCTGCTTACGTCCTCCCAACGTTCATCTGGTTAACGCCAAACATGGACGAAATCAGGCTGAGCCCACGCGGCGCGCTTACTGATGAGTCGATCCTCGAATAAAAATAAACACTTACCTTGTATTGCAGCACAGACTTCCGCAAATCTGCGTCGATGTTAGCACTGCTGCGTTTATAAGACAAACTACGTTATCACAGGTTTCTATGCTGGCTGGCAGTAAGTGAGGCGTAGCCAGAAACTTTTCTCGGGGGGTGGAAGGGAGGGATTTAACCATGCTTTTTGTATGTTCGAGCGCCCGTTTATATGTGTGAGCGTACGTATGCACGTGCGAAATTGAAAAACTTCGGGGGGGGGGGGGGGGGGGGTTACACCCTCTACCCCCGCCCCCTTTTACGCCAGTATAGTAGAGTGCATGTGCTTACATTTCTCGGGAGCTGCATTAAACAACTGGCCGAATTCGCGAAGCTTTGTGAGTGCTGTCATATTCGTGGCCGGCTACCCGTACTGGTATTGTGTATATCGCAGCTGGTTGGGCTTCAGGGCCGAATTCGCGAAGGTCATCGTTTTAAGTGCTGCTTGCTATTGGCCGGTTGCATTCACTAATGATATGCTCAGAATCAAGATTGGTAGAAATTTTCTTTTAGGAAAAAAAATTTGCGTAGGAGCTTTTTGTGAACGTGGGCCCTACTCTTACAAAATTCCAGCTATTACAACACTGGTTTGTTAATGTAACATTCAGTTTTAAAGTTATGAAACTCATAAAATAGCACCACTTGTTGCCTTTGAAGACGCAGATCACTCCACCAGCCCCCAGTTGACAGCTCGTTCTCTTATTTTGAACTTATATATTCATATGAATTCGAAATGACCTTAAAACACCATACACATGTCCAGGAATTCTGGACATCGACAACTAGCGCCATCGCTTGTGCAGCTGCCGAGTTGCAGCGTCACTCAATGGGAAACCACTTTTAAACATTAATTACAGTTCAACGCCACAATATACACTTCAATCACTCCGTGTATATAATCTGGGCGCCATTATCTCACAATGCAAGCAATTTCGCTTTATTCCCATAAAAATTCTGGGTTCGAGGACCACTTTTATGTGCTATGTAAAACTCCATAGGAGAGAGTTTAGAAATTTATATAAGAACATTGCGCCTTCACCTGCTTAAATCACTGAAATTGCATAATGTCCATGACTCAATGTTCGTATCTGTGAAATTTGGCTGACGTTGACGAAGTTTCTGAGGTTCGACGGGCACTTTTCTAAAAAGGTGCATTGCAGTGAAACCACCTGAAAGGGGGGAAGCACTTTATAGTGCTTTCCGTTGCCCCAGAATGCGAGAAAATTTCACATCTTTTTTATATAAGGTTGTTTTTCTTGAAGCTGCTCAACCTAGACAGGGTATGAATACTATGGAGATCTTAAGTTCATAATTAGCCATGACATGTATTTGGTTAATTAAAGTAAATAACCAAAAAGTGAGAATATGGCTTCGCAGTTCAAAAAAAAAAAAAAGAATGAACACACATTGATACTGATATGAATTTTCCTCCATTGAGTATAAGTAATTAAAGGTACTGATGAACATAACAATTTATTTACAACTTATGGGTGAAAGCGGTCAGTATAAATGGACCTACATAATATATACATATTTATAGATCGCACTGCAATATGTACAAGTTATACTAGATCATCGTCGCATGTAAGTAAATAGCAGTAGTGATTGTCAAAGCTAATTTATTTTAAGTATTTTAGTTTAATTAGTATGGATAATTATTAAATTTACTATGACCTCCCCAGAACTCACAGCGACTGAGACTTACTCAGCAGTATTAATGCACATTCGCACCCTGTCGATATAAGTAACCACTTGTAATAACGAATTCACCCATTTTAAGCGTAGAATAGAAGGCTTTAACTCACAAGGATCTATATACGGTATTCAATGTATGAAATTGCGATCCGAGACAGGTAACAGCATGGAATTGTTCTTAGTGATAGCTATCGATAATTAGTAATCAGGAATGATTTTCGGTGAAAATCTGTTCAACCTACCTATTAAAGTGTCAAGAGAAGGGTATTTAAGAGGTGATGATTAGACTTTATCAGTGATAGATGTAGGCAATCATGAAGTGCGGGTAGATGGATAATCAGTAAATTATTCGATGATATTATTATAATGTACAGTGTTGGTCAAAAGTTCCCAGGCCGCAGCGACCGGCCGCGGAGCACCAGCTCGCTACTGTCGGGGCGCTGCCATCGTAATCTCGCCTCGGCGCACGCTGGGGTCGAGCGTGCGCGTGGGAGGGGGGGGGGGGGGGTGCTTCCCTCTCCCTTTTTTTCTCTCCTTGATAAGAAAGCGAGGAATGGAGTTCATGCGTCATGTTCCCGCACCGTTCGCTCTTCGAATTTTACTATCGTGGAGCGTGCAGCGAGAAGGCAGTGCTCCAGAAAGTGATGCATCATGCTTGCGCCCACATTTCGCTACACACCGTATACTTGTCTGTATTTTTCGACTGCGTAGAGATGAATATCGCACCTTTAACTTGCTGTGGACACGCCGTGGCTCTCAGACGTCTGCGCAAATGAATTTACTGCTTGTTTACGCGCTCGGGGCCGTAAAGGTATGCTTGAGTCCATTGCGACGTCGTTGTCATGCTGTCATGATTGGGTTTCGAGCCTCTTCAAAGGCAACGCCAATGAATGCGCTGATGGGGCACCCGCAGTGTTACGGTACACTTTTAAGATTTGTTCGGGGCGCTTCTGTGCAGTATTTCCCTCCTAAAAGAGCTCACTTTCGTCACACCTATCCGTCTGTGCTGTGCTCAGGAAACGTAGAAGTGGACTCATGCTCCATAATGCCAGAAAGTAAACGCCTCACGCATAGGCGCGCACAGGATTTTCCATAGTGGGGTTGGGGGGTTGGGGGGCAGTTTGTGTTGCAGTGCCCCCCCCCCCCCCCCCCCCGGTCGCCGAGTCCGAAGAAACCAACGACAAAGAAATTAAAGAGTAGCGATGACGTGCATCTCAAAAAGGCCTGCCATCGGTGCCCAGCTTTACCGGTTATTTACGGGGTAAACAGCTATTTCCAACTGACATCAGGGGTGCCTAATTGGTCGCCATTCGCCATAACTTTCAAAACACCATGCGTAGCCATTACCCTGCGCACTAAAACCTCACGTTAAAGGCCACTCAGGAAAGGTAAGGGGCTGAATTTTGCGTGCCCTTTAAATGACTGTGCTTGGGGGGGGGGGGGGGGGTGCAGCCGCTTACCCTGCCCCCTTCGCGAGCACGCCTATGGCCTCACGTATAATAAGAATTTCATGAAGCGCCGTCATATGTCCAATTAGTGCGTTGAGACTAAGCGCGCTTTTCTTCAATTTGTTGCCTCGATTTTAAATTGCCTGCTGCCCGTGTGAAGCGCAGAGTTATTCGTTGTCGGAGGGGACTGAGAAGTCAGTAGGTGGGCTTTGAATGTATAACTCTGACCTGCATCCGCGATCGGTGCTGCTACTCGCTCTGTCG
This sequence comes from Rhipicephalus appendiculatus, assembly GCA_030522465.1. Taxonomy (NCBI): domain Eukaryota; kingdom Metazoa; phylum Arthropoda; class Arachnida; order Ixodida; family Ixodidae; genus Rhipicephalus; species Rhipicephalus appendiculatus. Next base: position 10,442 of record JALIZH010030304.1, on the reverse strand, counting down.
AACGACGCCTTCTTGTTGGAGGCGCTGGTCGAACTCTCGGCGATCAAGACTGTCACGCTTCGCTCGAGTCAAGGAGGGAATTATTTGGTGCCGCTGCTGCTATTCTTGCGATATAACGAACTACTGGACAGCAGATGGTAATCGTAGACGTGGTGTAGGTTGAAGAGACTTACTGTCATTGTGGCGAAACACACTCGTGTTGTGCAGAAAATTAAGAACGACGGTGGAGGCAGCCGGATGGCCCGTATGCGCTAGATTAATCCACAAGCAGGTCCATATATTTAGGCTATGTGCTTATCACGATGTTCTTGTCAGCCACGGAATGGCAACGGATAGCTTCTGAATGGAAAATCTAAAACGCGTGGAAATGCATGGCTGGCAGGTTGCCGTTTCGTTATGTAATCCGTGTAGCGTTTCACTTCGTCTTCTGCATGAGATCAATGTCTCGGCGGACGACTATTTTGCGTGGCGTCGAACGTAGCTGAAGGTGGAGTGTAACACATGGAATGAGTGTAACGCGATAGGCTGCGAAATAATCTATCTTGTCGAATCACCGCACGGCCAGTTGTCCCATCCAACAATTGATTTTGGTTGTATCATAAGTGTTCATAACTTTTAACTTGCGTGTATTGCTCGGAGAAGCTCCTCGAAAGCTTCATGCGCTGCGAGAAAAAAAAAGAAGCTAATCAATTGGAGTTTATTTACCTATGAAATCGACGAGCACTTCTAATTGCAGGGTAGGATGACAGCGATTCATCGACAACTCGAAGCACATGGACACAAGTAATGCAAATGAGAATTACTTGTGTCCATGTGCTTCGAGTTGTCGATGAATTCGCTCTCGCGCTGCCATTTGCTAGCTTCCTGGTTTGCTCAATTGGTAAAGCGATCGCCCCGGAAAGGCGTTGGTCCCGGGTTCGAACCCCGGACCAGGACGAATTTTTCGGCAACTAAGAAGATTTTCTTTCTGAGAAATCCGTATGGATTTTCTTGTGGCTTCGCGCTACAAACGGGTGGTTGTCTATTTTCCCTTTCTTAAAATCGGATGTATTATTCGAAGGTCACAGGTTTGGTCCCTGCCCACGGCAAGGTATCTTTTCGTCTACTTTTCTTTCTTCACATTTGCGTTACATTTATTACTAGTAACATCCCAGATATTTTCGTTGGCATTATTCGAGATGGTAGAGGCCCGTGTACTGTGCGATGTCAGTGCACGTTAAAGAACACCAGATGGTCAAAATTTCCGGAGCCCTCCACTACGGCCTCTCTCATAATCATATCGTGGTTTTGGGACGTAAAACCCCAGATATTATTATTATATTCCTTGGCATTATTGTCTGTTAGCTCTCAATAATATTGTGTCTAACAAGGAAAAACGAGCCCTTAAAACGGGCCCCTCACCAGGTGACATAAGGAATTTTAGTTAGACACTGGAAGTGGTTGCGCGCCCTATAGAGAGCATTATGCCACAATAATTTTTAATCGGTCTATTAGAAGCTGAGAAAACCGATGTTTTGAGGCGGTTCGAAACCATGATGCGAGGAGGCGAGCTTGAAAACCTCGGCGCTCGCCCCGTGTAGCCTTCGCAAGCCAAATCCCTTCCCAGCCCCCCTTCGGCACGTGAGCGGGAGGATCACATGACGCATACGCATAAACACGTCCTGCGCACACAATGTCATGAGCGCACCACGTGATCTAACCAGCCCTATAGCCGCCGAGACGCAAGCGGTATTGTGGCGGCGTTCTATGCGCTTCGTCTATGCAAGCTATGCCGAATGCGCCTCGACGATCACTTGGCTTTCAACCTATTACTGAGCATGAAATCTGCGACATTTGTACGGACGCGAGACAAGCGGTGCGCCGCATGAACATGACGCGGGAGGATAAATGAGCCTTATGAGCTCTGGAACGCGACAGAAAAATAGTTTCGTTGTAAGGGTGGCATCTGCACGATGCGCAAAGCGCGAGAACACGAACGCATGCGGAACGGAGGTACATTAGTCTCGCATCTCGCTACGATTCGCAGAAAAAATGAAAAAAGAAAACGCAAACATTCTGTTTGTGTGTTTTATTACTGCTCTCAAGTTTTATTCGTCTATTCAAGCTACAAATTGCATAAACTACACTTCGTGTCAAATAATTATCGCGGTGTCACGTGCTAGTGCTGGCGACGTCAAAGCACAGTCGTCTACATGGAGGAGCGATGTCACAGCACTACCGTCTACGTAGGGCTACTCCATCGTGTACGTCATCCCCTCATTCTCTGGGCGCGCGCCCGCGAGAAGAAGGGCAGGGAGCGTTCAGCTTGAAAGTTGACCTATTTCCGCGGCGCGTTGCGTTGCAAATTTTGGCAGACGTGATTGTGAACGCCCAGCGTACGCATTCCACTCGTCAGCTCAAAATTGTCAAACCTGGTGAGGGGCCCTCTAAAATTTCCACTTCTTTCCTGCATGCATAGCGAGGGTCTCGTTCTGGCAGACTGGATGCCTTCAGGTAGTATGCGAGGGAATATTGTTCAGCTGCCAGCTCGTAGTAAGATCATGTGCTACGGGACGCCAACAGGCAGAAAAATACTGTTCCACACTCGACGTCATGGCTACTAGCGGTGCTGACTAACACTCCCAGGTTTAAATGCACATATAAAGTGGACGGAGGGATGACCGCCGCCGTAGCTCAGTTGATAGAGCATCGGACGCGTTATTCGAAGGTCGCGGGTTCGGTCCCTGAGAGCGGCAATTTATCTTTTCATCCACTTTTCATTCTTCACATTTACATTATAATTACCACTAATAACATCCCCTATACTTTCCCCGCGGCATCATTTTTTGTTAGTTCTCATTCATTTGAAACTAAGGCAGTATTGTTTCCATCGCGGAGAAAGCCGAGATGGTGCCTTGTTCAGCTAAATCACGTAGAGCTACAGCTAGTTCATCAATGAAGAAATGCGGAATTTCTGCTGGAGAACACATGTCAGTAGAACATGTCAGCCATACGATATGAATAAAATCTTTGTTTCAACGTAAAATTTCTTAAGACTGGCGTACACCTATCAACGAGCTTCTTTATAGCACGCGATTAACCAGTTAAAAGAACATTAAGTGCGTTTGAGCTTCGCCTTGAAGAGGAGAAAGCGCAATCGAGCCCCGTTCGCATCGCCTTCTGAATTGCCAGCCTCGCTTAACTTCTCGGCGCTCACCACGACCCTGCCGGAAAGAAAAGTACGTCTGTACTGGTAATATTTACTGTTTCAAACTATCCTGCAATGCCTACTGTAAGTACAGCATGCAAAATGCCCTCTATATAAGCCATAAGTCTTTCTTTTGCGATCCTTAAGCCAACAAGCGCGAATGCGCGGCTGCACACTTTGTTGATATTGTTGCTGATAATGATGATTACTCATGCCTGTGCACTTGGGAATTGGTCGGTTTTTAAAGCAACAAACTTAATGTGCAATTCAAATGTCTGACGCTGGTGCGATTCTACGCTTCTGCCACGCAATATTACATGTGTTAAGGGGGCTCCTGGCACTACATTATTATAGTTTTCTTTTTTGGAAACAGTTTCGAGCACCGGCGTGGCTGAATTGTAGAACCCCTGTTTTCCATGCAGAAGTCCTGGGTTCGATTTCCGCTCGAGCCGAATATTCATATTGTTTATTTATTTGCATCTATCTCGAATTTTCGCCCTCGGGCAACGCTTATTTTTCGCTCATGACGAACGACGTCAACACCAGCGCCGACACCGGATTTTCTGCAAAACGGGCTCTTTAACGCTGTCGCGTTAGAACAGATCGCTCTTTTGTGGAATACCTAGCCACCAATGAAATCATGCGCTCCTCCAAAAACGTGTGGTTGGTGTAATAACTACAGTATCATGCCTCCTTCACATCAGTGACGCCTCTGATAAGACAAGTACTCACTTTTTCAAAGCAAGATTGTGGTTCATTGGTGAATAATAATAATAATAATAATAATAATAATAATAATAATAATAATAATAATAATAATAATAATAATAATAATAATAATAATAATATAACAATAATAATAATAATAATAATAATAATAATAATAATATAACAATAATAATAATAATAATAATATAACAATAATAATAATAATAATAATAATAATAATAATAATAATAATAAACCATTTATTTAATGTGCCCGGGAACAACCATAAGGTCTTAGTGCAGGCGCATGCAGAAATAAAAAAAAATTACACAATACAGACAGCCTTCAGAAAAAGACATCAAATAAAAAGAGCGAAAACGCAGAGACAAAAATAAATCAACGCAAAGGGGGAACAATAAAAAGGCAACACGAGAATCATCGAATGGGAGTGAAAAATAATGTGGAATATACACAACTATGCAGAAGGCTCCCTGCAAAGACGGAAAAGGGGAAAATTTGTATAATGTGCAAAACTATGTTAAGACAGCGCAAAGCTCGGATCAAATCAATGACTGTGCACAATGAAAAACATCAAAATCAAGAAAGTTGACATTATAGAGACTTCGTATTCTCTAAACGGTAGAGTGTTGGAAGAAGCTGGCAGGTACATGAAGTGGTCGATTCTCCCTGGTTAACTTACAAGGAATTCGAAAATTAATGCAACTGAGAAGTAAAGGGCAGGATATCATACCGTGAACTAGCTTGTAAAGAAATAACAGGTCAGCGCGATTTCGTTGGCAGTAAAGTGATGGCAATGATAATAATCCAGCAGTGTTAGAACAAGATCCAGAGTCATTTCTAGCAAAACGATGGTTGTAAATGCTTGGGAATTTTTTCTGGACTCGCTCAATGGCGTTACTTCTGGATTTAGCAATTCTATTCCAGATCACACATGCATACTGAAGTTGAGGAAGGCACATTGCAGTGTATAATTTGTGGAAGGCTGTAGGAGAACTGAATTCTCGAGAGATTCTGCAAACACAGCCGAGAGAACGATGGCCGTGCATGGCAGCACGTTTAGTGTGAGGAGAAAAATTTAACGTACTATCAAAAACAACACCAAGATCACTGATCTCATAAACCTTAAATAACGAAACGGTATTCAGACAGAGCATGGAAAAGACATGATAGATGTTTTGCGCGATATACTCGTGAATTTGGTCTTTGAAGTATTCAGGGAAAGGTTGGAGAACACATAATAATAATAATAATAATAATAATAATAATAATAATAATAATAATAAGTGGGTGACCCTCTCCAGTGACATCGCGGGTCTGTGTCTACCGCGCATTGCCCGAGGGCGCCGCTCGCTCGCTCTCAAGGTCAATTGATTTGAGCCGTTGATCAAGCTACCGGCCAGCCCCTACGTCAGCGTTCAATAAACACCTTTACAACAACAACAACAACAACAACAACAGAAGTAATAATAATAAGTTATAAGGATAATAAATTATTATTATTATTATTATTATTATTATTATTATTATTATTATTATTATTATTATTATTATTTTCTCAACTGCAAATTTTCTTTTAAAAAATGAGCACTTGTCTTATTAGAGTCGTCACGAGTGGGAACAAGGCATGGTATACTATAGATATTGCACCAACCACGCGTTTTTGGAGCCACTTGTGATTTCATTGGTGGCTAAGTATTCCACAAAAGAGCGATCTGTTTTAACTTGATCGCGTTAAACAGCTCGTTTTGCAGGGAATCCGGTGTCGGAGCTGGTGTCGGCGTCTTTCGTTGTGAGCCAAAAATAAGCGTTGCCTGTGGGCAAAAATAAATAAACAATATGAACATTCGGCTCGTACGGAAGTTGAACCCAGGACTTCTGCATGGAAAACAGGTTTTCTACAACATGGACATGACTGTGCTTGAAACTGTTTCGAAAAGAAAAACCTATAATAATGTCATGTAGTATGAGGGGCCCCCCTTAACACATGTAATATTCCGTGGCAGAAGCGTAGAATAGCACCAGCGTCACACATCTGAATTGCACAATGAGTGGTTGCTTCAAATACTTATAAATAAGCGCGCCATGCAAGTATTAAATAGGTACAGGCGAGTGACCTTTTAAGAAACTTTACCATATAAAAATGTAAGCACGCTGTTCTTGACCAGGACGAGCAAAGAAACATTGACACAAGTAGCGGCAAGGAAACCAGACGAGCGCTAACTTCAAACTCGCTTGTACGCGTTCCTCGTTCTAAATAAAATGGGCCAAAATAGCCGGGTCACAAACCAAGACCTGACGCCATTGTGCAGACCGCAGATCCAGCGAAACAAAGAGGTGCTTTTACGGTCGTGTACATCCAAATATTATCAAGTGTTTTACGGCCCAAAAGCACGTTAGGATTATGAAGGACGCCATTGTGGAGGACTCCGGAAATTTCGACCAGCTGATGTTCTTTAACGTGCACTGACATAGCACAGTATGCAGTATATCTAGCATTTCATCTCTATTGAAATGCGACCGCCGCTTCCGGGATCGAACACGCGGCTTTCGGGTCAGAACCCGAGCACTGTAATCGCTATACCACCGCGGTGGTCGGATACCTGAATATAATTGGTTTCATTACGCTTTCACGAACAGTTAGCAAAGAGGCGCCGACGAGCTGTATAGCATGTCAGGTGCATAATGAAATACGTTATTTCGGACGTCTTTTATTATGCGCTCTAGAAACGTAAAGAGCGTTGTTTAAATGAAAGCGCCGTATTTAGAATGCTTAAATTCAGAAGGTCATTGAGCAATCTCGTCCCTGTAATCAAACTCGGCCTTTATTTTAGCTCCTTTTTGAGCCCTGAAAAAGATTGTCACTGGCAGTGAATATTGCACGGCCTGTTTCCTTCACTCTATAGCGCAAAAAAAAAGACCATTTGTAAAGTGACGCCAACAAACATTAGGGACGTCGAGTCTCTGCATATCCTCAAACCGTCATTACCATATCGTAGGCTGGCATTATTGTCTTGAAATTAGCTTTCTAAGATCACGAAAACGGCAGCGACAAAAGGACGTCCTTAGTTTCTAAAGAAACCCGTGGGGACCGACAACAATACAATCGGACCAAATATGTTGAAAATGACAACAGGCAGCACGCCTTTTCAAGCAAAGACAAGTGACTTGTGTGCACGCATTCGTTGCAATATAACTTCCGATTCACGATCGAGCAGCCAGCCGACCGCTCGTCGTACGCCTTGCGCTTATCAGTCCGCGATCACGGTTCGCTCTCGGTGGCGATAGTCGATATCGTGCTGCCTTTTTTTCATGTGTATTATCGTTTTGTCTGCCGCGCGGCATGCGTCATCGCGCCAATTTTGAAAGTTGAAGGTCCGTACGCCACGTGGTGTGAAAAACGGTGAACTAAAAGCGATGTCCCGAATTCCTGGGTATGCACAAGCCTTCGATGCCTCATGAAACTCGAAAAAGTGACCGCCGGCATCCCGCGGTGTCGGCGTCAACTCGAGTGATGCAAAAAGTTATCATAACGTCAAAACTTCAGCATATGACGTCATAATGCCGTGACAGATCACCAAATTTGACGCCATGGTGAGGTGACAATATGACATGAGTTATCATAGTTAAATGGCACTACGACGTAACGTGACGTCACATGGCGACGTAATCACGTGATACCTTCACTGGGTGGGCCGATCACGGAGGCCATGCAAAATTAGGTGAGCTGCAAAAAGCTTGCAATGCCTCCGATCCTGGAGGGAATGTGAAAATAAGGTGCAGAAATATATCCGAAAGGGGTGGATCCCAGTTCACCTACTGTGAAAAAAAAAAAAAGAAAAAGAAAAGATGTCATTCGTGTTCGAGTTGTCTCAGGCGAATGCGTGAGGGACCCGGTCAGTTTTTGTAACGCGAGGCGTCATTTCTGTTCAAACGACATGTTTTACTTACCATGTTCCAGTACGGGTCGCTGGCTCTCAAGCTTTTTTCATTCTGGTACGAGTACTCGAGATTTTTCTGCAGGAAGTCGAACAGTCTCGCGCAATACTCCGTCTGGTTGTCGCAGTAGTGGGCGAACATGTTCTCCCACTGGGCCTCCATAAGGTAGCGCGTCAGATATGCTTCTAGGGCACCGGCAGCGTACGCCTGGACTTCGTCCGTCACGTTCGCGCTCGATTCCACTTCAAGGTAGGCCCACCTGAGAGAAACAGCCCACGAATCAGCGTCAGTTAATAATGAGAACAAACATACAGTGATGCCAAAGAAAGTATACGGGATGTTATTAGTAGTAAATGTAATGTAAACATGAAGCAAGAAACGTGGAGGAAAAGATAGTTGGCGCGGCCAGGGACCGAGCCTGCGACCTTCGAATAACGCATCAGATGCTCTACCAACGCAGATACCGCGGCGGCCATCCCTCCGTCCCTTTTATGGGGTATATAAGTCCATTAAACGTGGAGGCGCCGCAAGTAGCCATGACGGCAAGTGTAGAACACTCTCTTTCTGCCTGTTCGCGTCATGTGCTACGTGACGCCAACAGGCAGAAAAACAGTGCTTAAGTACATGCCAGAACGCACGGATGGCCAAGGAGAAACACAGCCATTTTAGTACAGAAACAATCTATGTTCAACGCCCTATATACAACACTTACCTACCTCAATTTCAATGCCTCTGTGTTAAACGTCTTTATTTCCGGTGCACGCAGAAATATACTGTACCCTTCGCGTTCACAGAAAAAGGCAGCAAAAAAAAAAAAAAAGGGGGGCTTCCTTTGTTCTAATCTGTAAAAAAAATTAATCTGGAGTAGCGAGTACCTAGTACTTAAAACAATGCAATTTCATTTTTACCATTTACCGCAATAAAATAGCTCCCGTGAATTATAATAAAAAGCTTTGCATAGAGAGGCAATAAAATGTTAGTACGTTGTTTCGATCGATGTGGCGTGCAACAGCCGCTGTAAACAAGCGCCGAGAAGACAGCTGCAAGCAGAGTTTCAAGCAGACGCTGCAAACACTCGCTGCAACAATAGAGATGGGACCCATAAATATAAAATCTAGCTGTAGTTGAACGTCGCTATACTAAGTTTGTTGAGCAATCGCTAGGTATTTGGTGCGATTTGAGAAATGACAAGACGGGTGGCATGCGGAGATGGAACTTTATTGCGTGTGTTGGTTTAGGCAAGGACAGGAAATCTAAACGCTTCGACTACACGCGCCGACAAGGGAACCCACGTGTTGCGCTACAACACAAACACGCTGCTTGGCGCTTTCGGCGCTCTGGGCGTGAACGCGCAGTGAATGTGGACGCAGACAGTGCCGCTAGTGGGGGCCGCACGAAAGACTAACTTGGAGCCGCTGTTCGTTTTCGGAAACACGCTGCAATAGTGCTAGCTGAAAAAGTTTTCACCAGCGTTGACATTGACTGACCTCGAAGGTCAAACGCATGCACACAGGTGCTTCCTGGGTGTGTGCAGGCAGGAGCAAAGCTATTGCTTTGAAAGACATCTCCCGCGAGAACGATGTACTATAACGACTTAGTGTTAGTAGCACCGTTATCAGAACGCTGTGCGACAGTCTCAGACGCAACGACTTGTAGACATGTTCTATAGGAACTTAGGAAGTGACTTGACCTTTAGAACTGTCACCAATTAGAGGTCGCGCTACGAATCATCTGAACTGATAATGAGCACTGTGCAATTGCAATATACAATTGTATTTGCATCCTGTATTGATTGTACAGACGGAATCACACTTGTCTAGAGCACATAGCCAGCAGCTTCAGCTGCTGTTTTCTGAAGAAATATCCAAAGACCGACTTCGTAATTATACCTATCATTATCATGCTGCATGCTAAGACCTGGTGCTAATATCAAAGCATGACCGAAAGCTTGTAGCTAACATGAAATAGCAGCTGCGGATAACAACAGCAGCCCCAGCCACGCGCTGCGCCGCTCTAAACAAGTGTGACTCCTTCTGTACGACTACGAGAATTCTGACTTGCGCATTTCACATGGACAAGAGTGTATTACCGCCGTTACAACGTCTCGCTTGTAAGTCAACAGCCGTTTCCCGCCACATAATTATAATAAGGAGGAGAAGGGGGGAGCATGGAAGAGTTTGATGACAATCGATGGTGTTTAACGTCCCAATACCAGGACATAAATATGAGACACGCCGTTGTTGAGGGCTCAGGAAATTTTGACCACCTGTGGTTCTTTAACACCTAAAGCTACGTAATACACGGCCTCAAGCATTTTCGCCTCCATCGACATAGAAGTGTTTAATACGCTGCGTATTGCGCTTTGTGATACAATAGCAGTACATATAGGGCTTTATAATGAATACAGCAAGTGATGTTGTTGGGCTTTTTGGTTCATAATTTAGGGAAATCTTAAACTGCAGAATGAAAACACGATGACAAAACAGGAACATATACGACAGGAATATCGACATGTGTTTGTTCCTCCCCTACCCCGTCCCCACTGTCTTTGTGCAGTTAAAAGCCTGCTGTGCGAAGAAAGTTTTATTCC
>JALIZH010030303.1:0-22038 GCA_030522465.1 Rhipicephalus appendiculatus | reverse complement strand
ATGTGTATATCATCTGCAAAATATCAACAGCGAATATAGCTTGGAAGGTATTTTAAATTAATTTTGAAGTTTGCGTGAGCGATCCAGTCCCTCGTGCTAGTGACACCATCAGAGGTGACCCTTGGTGACCCCCCCCCTACTTCCCCTCGCGTGACCACGCTGCAACAAGTTATGAGGACGTCATAGCCGCCATTTTTATTTTGCCGCGTTTGTTCCAGCAGTCTATACATCTCGGCGGCTGGTCGCGAGTCCGTGGCCGCGGCGCACGCGTTCAAAGTTTTGTATTTGGCGACACCGCTGTCCCGTTTCCCATTCGAAAGGACTTCTTGATGCCGACCGTGCGGAAGTGCGTCACAGTTCTGTGTGCTGACGTGATCGAGAGCTGCGCTCGCTACGTGGTGATAGTTGCACCCGGCGGCTTGTCGTTTTTCGAGCTCTCTCAAACAGAAACTGAAACTGGTCGGTAATGAGCAGCCTGTAATTAAATATCTGTCGCGCGCTGCAGCAAACGATGTGCCGTGTTGCGACTAACAGGCCCCCCAGCAACACATTGCAGCAAAAAAAAAAAAAACGCGAGGCCAAAGTTTTTGTGTCAGTACCCCTTTAACGGATGGAGAGATACGTTTGGTTTATAAATGGAAGTAGAGCTCGATGGGCCTGGTCACGATGAGAAGCGCGCCCTATCGGAAGGAGATAATCGTTAAGGGTCGGACACCTAATTCCAATCAGTCTGTATTTCTCACTCAGCAATACTGTAATTCTGTAATATAACACACACTGTAATATAACATGAATTACGACTGGAAAAAAAATTCTAGGAAGCCACTAGAAGACATGTCAGCGCGCGTGCTTTGGCTCGAAACTCTGGTCTGTAGATCTTTCTCATCCTACTAATTGTTTGTCCTTAATTCCACGCTATAGTCGAACTCGAATGCCGTGTGATGCCGGTCGTAATCGAAGTGGCCTCTGGCTAGCTCTCCCAGACAAGCGCACGGTCGGGCGTGCGTCGCGCGACGACCGCGGAAACACGATACACGTACACGGTGCCAACGAGAAGCCGTCGATGGCGCCCGATAGTGCTACGCGGGCGGGCTGGCCGGTCTGCATGCCCAACTCTCCGCCGTCTCTATACGTAGACGCTCTTCTTAATTAATCGGCGACGTTGCGGGTTGGTCTGATACGTGGCGCTACGTCCGCTTGCCCTATAGAGTTACTGTGTACGGTAGCAATTAAGGCGGCGTATAAAGTAACTCTATTTCCTTACACTTCCTGCGTGTGTATGCATGTGTGAATTTTCGTTTTTATTTTTATTTTGTCGCCGCGGTGGAGCAGTGGCTATGGCGCTCGGCTGCTGACCCAAAGGTCGCGAGTTCGATCCCGGTCATGGCGGTCGCATCTCGATCAGGGTTGCCGTTGGTGGCTACTTTGCGCCAAATTGGCTACTTTTGGACCTCGTTGGCGACGAAAATTTCCAGTTGGCGCCGTGGCTCTTTTTAAACTTGTGGTTTCACATTATTCAAAATGGTTTTATTTATTCATCAATAGTAAAGACTCTGTTGATAATACCGCTTCTGTTCTATTAGGCTAGAAATTCGGCGATAATATCAAATGACATGGCTACTTTGGCTACTTTTGGCGTGAGTTCTGGCCCCTTTTATGTCCACCCAACGGCAACCCTGATCTCGATGGAGGCGGAAATGGTAGAGGCCCGTGTATTGTGTGATGTCAGTGCACGTTAGAGAACACCAGATAGTCGACATTTGCGGAGCCTTCCACTACGGCGTCTCTCATAATCATATCGTGGTTTTGTGACGCGAAACCCCAGGTATTATTATTATTATTATTATTATTATTATTATTATTATTATTATTATTATTATTATTCCTTTTTATTTGATGTCTCTCTGTCCCTCTTTCCGACTTTACTGCCCCCCTTCCTGTGCAGGTTGGCAAACCGGTTACTAGTAACCAGGTTAACCTCCCTGCCTTTCCTTTTCATTTGCGTCTCTCTCTATCTCTTACTCACATTTCTAGGGCACTGGTCCATACAGTCTTGAACGCGAGCCTCTATGAGGGCATTGCTGCGGTTTCTTAGGGAATGACTTGCTCCCTGGACATTAGGGTGTTAAAGCAGTTACGGTAATACCGTATGATAAGTACGGAAGTGCCGGACCGTCGTCGTCGACACGTAGCTTTATTTTAGTCTGCGAGACCTCTATTAGCCACTTTTTTCATCTAATGAAGTTACCGTACGCAATAAGCAAATCGCGTGGTCAAGAAGTTAAGAAAGAAACAAAAACATTATTGTTGCCTCCGTCATAGGAATCGGTTTAGAATAACACAGAGCTGAGCTCGTTGGTACGTATCCATATCTGCGTTTGTGGGGTCCTGACTTCCTTCTTGTGGCCGTGTTTGCACGCCCTGTTTGTTTTAGTAGGAATCGGTATAACACGTAAGTAAAACGTACCTTTACAGAGGTAATTGACTGTTTACTTCACATTGATACCAGGCAGCTTGCACAATGCTTTTGATGTTTGGCAGCTATGGCACCGTTTAACGTGGATGCAACCACATTAAGGCTTGGTGGTACATCTCTATCCCGACGACTAACGCCCATGATAAATGATTAAGCAAACTCCTGTAATACCTGTAGTAGTTAACGGCGAGAGCGTAATTAGACAAAGCGGTGTGACAGCCGAAAGAGCGTCGCTGACTGGACGCAGAACTTGGGATAAGGTCGCCATCACGCGGCATGTTAGAGTTATTGAGCACCACGGTTCGGTTGGACTAGAGGTAAACGCAGAGCGCGTCGTATCTCTCTTGTAGCCCAGGCACGATTTTTCGCGGGGCGAACCACACCGTGGGGCGAACGTGAGCGGGAAACACGGTTTAAAGGCCTGACCACACGTAGCCGTTGCAGCGTTTCAGCGCGTAGCGTTTCAGCGCGTAGTCCCGCAAGGTGGCGGAAATAAAATTTTCTTGACGTCACATGATGACGTCATCACACGACATTGTCACGTGGTCAAAGTTGTGCCGATCACGGAGGCTGTGCGAAACTAGGTGAGGCGCAGAAAATTTGCAATGCCTTCTATCCTGGAGGCAGTATAATTGCAGAAAGCTTGTGGAAGGGGGGGGGGAGGATCGATACGTCGAGTGAGAAGAAAAAGCAGATGGCTTACGCCTTCGAGTCGTTTTATGCGAATTCATAACGGACCCTGGGAGTTATTTTTCACGGTGATAATGCTTTCCAGGCGGCTTCATGCACAGCTCTGAAGGTGTTCGACTCGAATCTTTGGCGCCGTGACTATCGGTCGCCCTTCGACAACGACCGCGCGCGCCACCGCCGCTGCTTGAAGGAAGGGGGGAGGGGGACGTTGATGAGGGGCGCCGTTAATTATGCGCCGCCGCTTTGTTTCGCTCATTAGGAGCCGTTCGTACTGAACGGCGCCGGCCGCGTGATAAGTTGCGAAGTGGGACGGAGGAAAGATTAATAATGTAGAGCAGAAGCCGCAAGTACTCGTACATGCATGCGCCCTTAAATCTCATTTGCGCTTGAGATCGTGCCTGCACGCCTGCTGCTTGTTGCCTGTGCGGTGCAGTTTCATGCGGTTCCGCGGTCGTTCAATATTGAGGTGATCGCACACATCACATTTATTCGGGAGGACTGTCAGTTCGGCTAATTGGCCATGTGTCCTAAATTGGTATATAGCTGGAATGGTACATAGCTAGTGATGTAGCTGGCATATAGCTGTACATAATGCAGTGAAGGGTTTATAGCTTACAGCAAAGGTTAAATACAAAGACAAGGACGAAATACCGTCAATCACTGCGTTAGGACATTGTCATATGTTTGGCACGATGATAAAAAAATTTGTTATTGAATCGAGATGGTTAATTAAAAAAAAATGTCAGAAGTCCTGAAGATATCCAAGTCCGTTTTTGTTAGACCATCTGTTACTTGGTTGGACAATGCCTCAAAGTGGGCGGGAGCCAATCACGTAGGATTTCAACTTCAGATTCGACTGCTAAGTTGTTATTGTTCCCCCCATTTTCTTTTATTTATGTTTTGTTGCGGTGAATTACATTAGTTATAACACATTTCTTCGCGCAGTATAACTATCCAACGTTTATATTGCGTGAACATAGCCATACAACGTTCTACGCCACAGGTTAATAGCGTGTCAGAGGGAAAAACTCCGTGAACATGCCGATGCAGTGTTGCTCCCTCGGGAAAACACCAGAACTCGCGAGTTGACTAGTTTACTTTCTTGTTGTCTTCCTATAGGTGCATGAATGATAGAAAATATAAAAACGGCAATTTTTCTGGCTTATGTTTCAGTATGTGCTTACGGAATGTGTGGTTTCGGTTTACCGGGCTAGTTATATTTCCTGCCCCTCCTTCACGTTGTCAAAAAAAAAAAAAAGCTTCCGTCATACGACGAGAGGGCAAACTGCACTATTATCAGGAAGGAGGGCAATGTCAAAAGGTGTGAGTGTAGTAATTCAAACAGGTATTTAAAGTAAAATGTAAAGTCGAGCTTGTTGGTACTGGCTCATACGTAATTAAAGGTTACTTAGCCAGTGGAGCCTTGGAAGAAGGGCCCCACCCGCGATGAACCACTTTTTTTTTTTAAATTAATGTTGTGTCTCTCCATGCTAGTCAAGGAAGTTGCCCCTCTTGGCCTGCATGTGATGCAGGTCATGTTCCTGCTTCCGAACCAGTCGGCAAAGGCCGCTTAACAAGGCTGAAGGAAAATATTTCCTTAAAAAGAAAATAAAAGCCTGCTATCTTCCTTATGTTTGTCTCTAAAGCAAGTGCTGCGCGGACAGCACTTACAGATTAGCTCGAGGAAATTGTAAATGAAATCTGATGTGTGGAAGGCTTCGACTCAAGCCGTCGGCGTATCGAGGAAATGTCAGGGCTGCTTCGTGGCTTCCGGCTGGTCACGGTTTGATTTCGTAATTTCCTGGTTCTTGTGTGCGAAACGTGGAAATTGTTTAGCGAAGCTTAACGAAACCTAGCGAGGAAGGATGCTTATCCATTTCTGGTCCACAGATATTCCTGAAGGAACCGCAATGCTTGGCGAGAAGTATAAACATCTTAATGCGTTCGCAGTATGTGTGCGCATCTTTGGAGAACGCGCATACGTAATTGAGTGTAGTTGTGGAGATAGAATAAGTGCTTAATATTTGACACGCTTTATGTCTACTCTCTCTTTTAAACACGTTAGCTGTTAAAGTTCTGCAAAACTCCGTGCCGCATTTTAGAAAAATCTTCGCATCTCCAAGAAGTGAATCATGACGAGTGGGCGAAGCACTGGGGATCGTTGTTATCGTAAATCACCCGTGACTGCCCTCTCGCGCATGTAAATGAGTGCCAACGCGTGTGTACAGTATATACAACGTGTTTTTGCCTTTGAGCCGCCGTTTCCCGCGCCCTCAACTCCGGGGTCGTAGCTTGTTGTCGGCGTTGCTGTTTTGCCGCTGCCTCCCGAGCTCTCGGCACCGGGGTAGCTTGCTGCCTGCGTAGACGTTGAGCCGCCGCATGCCACGCTCTCGCATCCGGAGTCGCAGCTTGTTGTCGGCGTGGCCGCTTTGCCTTTCGCGGGCGAGAGCGCTTTCACGATCGTTTTCATCCATGACAGAAAGAGAATGTGTGGTCTGGAACGCACTTATTCTTCATCATCATCAGCGTCATCGTCATCGTCAGGACGTATAGTGGGTACATTGCATGTGCTGTGCCATGATGGCGGAAAGAGAATGTGTGGTCTGGAATGCGCTTATTTTTCATCGTCATCAGCCACAGCACAAACAAAGTGCACATAATGCCTTACAGATGTGTAGCGGGTACCTCGCTTATCAGCAGAATGACGAATGGCATAGTACCATAGTGGGTGCTTCCCTACTTCATGAAAGTTACGGTGGGCGTATAGTGGGTACCTTGCATGTGCTGTGCCGTGACGGACATACGGTGGGCGTATAGTGGTTACCCTGCATGTGTAACGGACAACGGACAAGTCTATACCCTAAGGTGCTTCGCCCCTAAAAACTATTATCATGAACGGCCTCTACCTAACACACAGATGCGCCTAGCGCGTGCAACGCAATAACTCGGTGGCGCGCTCTCTCTTCGTCCTCTTCGTCATCTTCTGCTTCGCTCCCCGAACAGGAGTGCCCGGCGCGCTCTCTGCCGCTGCTCCAGTTTGTCCGGCGTGGGATGCAATAACTGGGATGGGTGTGAGATTGAACACAGCGAGAAAGAGAAAAAGAAAGAGAAAAAAAAAGGTGCAAAGACAGTGATCAAAAGATAGAAAGACAGAGAAAGAAATAGACGGAAGGAAAGAGATAGAAAGAGAAAGGCGCAAAAAGGACACAGAAAAAACAGAGAGCAAGCCAGTAAGAGAAACAAAGAAAAAAAGAGCCAAACAGAGAAAGAGAGAGGGAGAAACACGTAGTATAGTATAGCAGGTGGGTGGGGAAAGTGAGGGTGAGAACTGATGTGAGGGTGAGGAGGGAGGAAAGGAGGGGAGGGAGTAAACTGTGGTATAGCCTTGTATAGTATAGCTTAGCACGGAGACGGGAAAGGGCAGTGTGGGCGAGGAAGACTGGTGTTAGGGTGAGGAGTAGTGAACGAGGATGAAAAGGAGGAGGAGATGAAAGGGTAAAGCATAGCTTAAGAGGGTAAAGCATAGTCCAGTATAGCATAGCAAGTGGTGGGAAAAAGGGAGGAGGAAGATGAGTGATGTCAGGTTAGGAGGAGGAAAAGATGGAGAGAGGGCAATGTATAGAGAGGTGACGAAGGAAAAGATGGAAAGGAAGAAGACAAAGACAAATGAAGAAAGAACTCAATCTGCTTTCGCCAGTTGGGTGGCACTTGCTCGTCAGCTTCGCTGCTTACTCAAATTCCGCACGCGTGGAACTGGCTTTCAATTTTTTTTTCCCTATTACAACTGTGCCACATTACCTCAGACAGTTGCGACAAATCGTCCAAAATGACATTCTTCTTATTTATTTTTTATTTGTTTATTTATTTATATGTTTGACAATACATGATTGTCGTGGTGCAGGAGACTAAAGGCGACGTTATGAGTCACGTGACTAGGCCTCTAACACCACACTGTACATTCGTCACACAACGCAACTGCATTGGAAAAAAGAAATTCAAGAACACATTGACATTGCGGACAACTAGGAGAAAGCTTATACAAAAAAAAAATTGACGGCAGATCCACGAGGTGAATGATGATGAGATTGGGCGAAGCTCCTGGAAGTAATCATCGGTTAAACCGTGAAATTTCTTCCGTTAATTCGCCCGATAAAAATGACGTGAAACGATTGATTAAATGTTTTATCAAACTTTTATTGCTGGTTTCCGTTGTCCTTTCATTATGACCGCTTTGTGGTCGGTGAAATGTAAGCTAAGTGGTTCTTGCACTGGTTGCAGCGGCATCCTTATCCATACGAGCACACACCGACGGCAACGAGCATCGTCAACTACAAACCTGTATCGCGATATGGTTTTGATTATAAAACCATTGCTTTAGAAAACACCTGGCGTCTTTCGTTAAGCAGCTGGTGTCTTTTCGTTTTGCTTTTAGAAAACATCTGGCGTCTTTCGTTGGTTTATTTCATCAATCAACGGCGTTTTGAACAAAATTTTTATTGTTTAATCACGCACAGGAGAAATGCCAATGGTTGCTAATGGGGAATGAGAGACAGAAGAATTCGGCTTTTAGTTAACGCGCACGCTGCGAATTTTTTATTGTTCAACAACGCACAGGAGAAATCTCCCACCGGCACCACCTTGGAGGTCAAAGCGTAAGACTAGTTACGCACTACGACGAGGGACGAACGGGTGCCGCTTTAAGGAGCTTCGCCCCTAAAAGACTATTAACAAAGCTTCGAAAAGGTATTACACAACGTATACGTATCATTGCAAAGCACATGTAGAATAAAAGAGAGCAGTAGTGGTGTAGACACCGGTGTTACATAGGGGAACATATATACTGACTTTCGTACATGAATAGCCACATGAAGGGCTATATATAACAGTTCATGCATGCATTAAACTAAGTACATTCAAGGCGTCATGCTAAACAGTAAATGAAATAACTATAGATGTGCTCAAGGAATACATCTTCGACTTCTTTCTGAAGCACGATATGGAAGAAGAATGCATTATCAAGGTTAGTGCTTGGGGATTAATGTTTAATAGATGAGGGATTTGCCATTTTAACAGTTGCTGACCATGTTTAGCTCTATCTTTTGGTTTCAAAAAAGTATAATATCTGAAGTTGTAGTTCGTAGAACGTCTGAAGTTGAAGTTGTACAAATAAATAGAAATATAATTCAACGAAATTACGAAGCTGAAGATGTTTTCTTATGTGAATAAATCTTGAGTGTTTTTCACGTTTCTGCATTTTTCATCGTCAATTCAGATTTCGTCTACAACTAAAACTGTTTCTATACCGCTCGTTGCGGCCATTGTGACGATGTGGCGGGGCTAGCCAAGCTGCAGATATCGTAGTTTTTAACCTTGCTATCTTCACCATAAGTGGTACATTACTACTTCTTCTTTGCTACGAATGTACCGATTGTCGGGAAATAAACCAAATCTTAAATCCCAAAGCTCAGTTTAGAGTTTAGTTGAATAAACTGTATTTGTCCGGCGGTTTTTGCTACTGGTGACCGGGGGTAGGCTGCCGGAGAAGGCTATATATTTGAACTTGCCACCTTAGACGCGTAAAAATTGTCTTAGCCACGGCTTTCGCAATGAAATTGTGATTCAAATTTAGAATTGTAAAACAGCAGATCTTACGTCAGCATTTGTTAAAAGACGAACCTCTAGTACTAGGAGGGGTAGAAAAGTTTATTTCGTAGTATACTTCAAAAAGAATTTTTGTAATACCAAGTCGTAAGCATCGGTACGAAACAGCGTTATCAAACCGGTGGATTGCGCCCTCACAGGGTAAAAAAGTCCGACGTTACCTGTCGTTCTTTTACATCCCAAACACATCTTACCTTTTCAATGTTTCCAATATGGCACTGGTGATTATAATGTCATTTTTTTTTCTTTATAGCATGGCATATGTTAACCCGAACGTGGTGGTCTAGTGGTTAAGGTGCTCGACTGCTGACCCGAAGGTTTCGGGATTGAATCCAGGCCGCTGCGGCCGTATTTCGATGGACGCAAAATACTAAAGACCCGTGTGCTTAGAAAGATCCCCAGGTGGTCGAAATTTCCGGAGCTCTACATTACGGCGTCTTTCGTAATCATATCGTGCTTTTGGGACGTAGAGACCAAGAAATTATTAATATTGCGACGTATGTTAATATAAACATATCAAGGCAAGATTAACTCAATATGTGCGCTTACATATGAACTTTCTGTGCAGAATGACATATGTACAGTCGATGACCAAAACAAATAAAATAGAATAAAAATAATAATCGGAGATGGAGATTCTAGGGGACAAGATCGTTTTCGTGATTTACATGCTCTGAACATTTATACTGTGGACTTCTCGTGTTTTGTAGTAGATCACATACTATTTTCTTCTCTTTACAGTATAAATATGTTAATATTGTCCTTTTTCATTCTTTCTTTTTTTTTTTTATTGATATGATATACCGGGTGTTCAAAGTTAAGCTTTATGCTTTTTCTTAAAATTCGGCACTGGGAAGAACATGAAAACCACCTTTACAGATAACATATATATCTAGGGGGGACACAAAGTGAGAATATAATTATCACTATCAGGAGCCCAATTAACTCAGATTCAATAATTAACTTTTTAGTGACTGCAGCAAGCAAGCATGTTTATATTGAAAAGTTGAAGGGAGTCGCGTTTATACACAGTTCCATTTGGAAGAATTTTTCTAGCATGTCTGTGCTCCGAGATATGCCGCTGCAAAGTTTAATTGATTACGCATGCAGGGCGCTGTGTATCAGCGCAATGTTCCTCGCCGATGTGACGAACAGTCATTGCTTGCTATCGCCAGCCAGTAGCAAAAAAGGTAACCGTTATCATCTTTCTCTGTGCCTTCGACCCGTTATCAGACTAAACGACGCACGCAACTGCCACGGCCCACCGGGGAGGAGTTTGCGCCACCGCTGAATGTCTTGCATGCGTAATCAGGTAAACCACAATTAAACTTTGCAGCGGGATATCTCGGAGCACGGACATGCTAGGAGAATTCTTCCAAGTGGAACTGTGTATAAATGCGACTGCCTCAAACTTTTCAATACAAACATGCTTTCTTGCTGCAATCACTAAAAAGTTAATTATTGAATCTGAGTTAATTGGGCTCGTGAAAGCGATAATTATTGTCTCATTACGTGTCCCCCTGGATGTGTAAGTTATCTGCAAAGGTGGTTTTCATGTTCTTCCCAGTGCTGAATTTTAATAAAACCATAAAGCTTAACTTTGAACACCCGGTATAAGGAGATGTTGGCGCACAAGTCAGGTGCCGGCTACTCCTTTGCCCTTGAGTGAGTACTGAATATACATCTTAAAAAAGGAAAAAACAAAGAGCAGTACATGGAAAATCAAACACAAGAGCACACATATGTAAAAACACACTCACACGCAGATAACAACACCATCACAACGTATAAGAAAATGTCCAAATGCCAATGAAAAGTTACACCATCTCCCGCTAAAGGGAACCATGTGTAGATGTGAAGCAGCGGGCGCTAACGCTTACACTGGCGGCGGCGTTGACGCTGGCGCTCATCGCAGCGTTGCGCAGGAGAGAAAAACTGGGGGAGGCGCAAAGCAGGCAGTGATGGAGCAGTGTTTCCTACTGGAACATGCCAATCACTGCTAATGGTCAATGAGAGACAGCGGACTCCGACTGGACACAGAGACCCGCAGTCCGCTTTTAGTTAACGCGCACGCTGCGAATTTTTTATCGTTCCACAACGCACAGGAGAAATCTCCCACCGGCACCACCTCGCAGGTCAAGATCCGTTGCCATATATGCGGGGTGGCCAGTGAACGGTTGTGCAGCGCGAGCAGTCGGTTTTAGATGTGAAGCATCTTATGGCGAAGCTTAATCCGGTGGTGGTGGTGGTGGTGGTGGTGGTGGTGTGCCGGCGTGACCATCCTTACTGCGCATGCAAACCTCTAAAAAAAAAATAATAAAAAAACCTCCTCTCCCCCTCTCTCTCCTCTAGGCATCCCTCCCCGCGGCAACCACACCCTCACACTGCGCATGCCCTCCTCCTCTCTCCCCTCCTACGCTCCCCCCTCTCTCCTCTAGGCATCCCTGCCCACAGCGTCCACACCCCCACTGCGCATGCGCGTCGCCCCCCTCTCTCTCCTCTCCTACGCCAACCCCCCTCTCTCGCCTCGCGACGCCGACGCAGGCAGCGTCTGCTAGCGAGTTTCTTGGTTGAAAAAACCGACTGCTCGCGCTGCACAACCGTTCATTGTCCATCCCGTATATATGGCAATGGATCTTGACCTCCAAGGTGGTGCCGGTGAGAGATTTCTCCTGTGCGTTGTTGAACAATAAAAATTCGCAGCGTGCGCGTTAACTAAAAGCCGACTGCGGGTCTCTGTGTCCAGTCGGAGTCTTCTGTCTCTCATTGCACATTAGCAGCGATTGGCATGTTCCAGTAGGAAACACCGCTCTATCACTGCGTGCTTTGCGCCTCCTCAGTTTTCTCTCCTGCGCAACGCTGCGATAGCACCAGCGTCAACGCCACCGCCAGTGTAAGCGTTAGCGCCCGCTGCTTCACATCTACACATGGTTCCCTTTAGCGGGAGATGGTGCAATTTTTTTTCAACCAAGAAACTCGCTAGCAGACGCTGCCTGCGTCGGCGTCGCGAGGCGAGAGAGGGGGAGCGTAGGAGAGGAGAGAGAGAGGGGGTGACACGCATGCGCAGTGGGGAGTGTGAACGCCGTGGGCAGGGATGCATAGAGGAGAGAGGGGGAGCGTAGGAGAGGAGAGAGAGGGGGGGGACGCGCATGCGCAGTGGGAGTGTAGACGCCGCGGGCAGGGATGCCTGGAGGAGAGAGGGGGAGTGTAAGAGGGGGAGAGAGGAGGGGAGGCGCGTGCGCAGTGAGGGTGTGGTTGCCGCGGGGAGGGATGCCTAGAGGAGAGAGAGGGGGGAGAGGTTTTATATTTTTGTTTTTTTAAAGGGTTTGCGCATGCGCAGTAAGGGTGGGCACGCGGCACACCACCACCACCACCACCGGATTAACCTTCGCCATAAGATGCTTCACATCTAATAATGTCTCTGATGATGTATCTGGTCATCATTGAGTCCCAACGGCTCAACACAGCAGTCAACACGTCTAGTCCTTATTGGGATGAATTCGTTCATGTGGACATAACAGTCACATGCACTTCAGCACACATATATGATGCCTGTCATATAATAGTGCGTATTACAAGTAAGACGTGTGCTTATATGAATATAAGTTCCTTGTTTCTTAATAATTGCCAGCAATTCCGCTGTCTTCTAAAAAACGTTTTAGCGCTTTTAGAGTGTACTTCTGTAAAGCTCCGGTTGGCCACGGGCCCAGAAGTTTCTTGATACTGAACGGTCTGCGGTCTAATGCCAATAGTTCCGATTTAAGACGGCGTCTCGGTGTGTCATGGCGTGGGCAGTCCATAAGAAGGTGACATACATCTTCATCTACAAATCCACATTCGCATTCAGTAGTTTCACTTTTGCCAATTCTGTGTAAGAAATGTTTTGTTCTTGTTCTGATACATTAATTAAAGGGGGTTCGGCTCAGACGGAGGTACCGACATGTCTAATAGATATAGCGAAGTGAAAAAATCCTCGTTGAATCTCCTTTGGGAGTTGTGTAAGCGATGCGTAAGCGTACAGCTTTATTGTAGGTTGCAGCCTTTCCGGGAGCGTTGTTATCAGGCGGCGTCGGCATGGCGTCTTTCGTCTTATTTCTAGGAGGAGGCGAAATACTTTCTCTCAACGATTCCTGCAGTTCGTGTTTGGACCGCTGATAGAGCCGAATCTAATAAGTGGTGAATGTTACAAGCTGCGTCGTCACTCGTTTGACGCCGCTGACGTGTGACGACCAGGGTGAATTTTCGAGTTTGATGAGGTATCTAAGGCCTTAAGATATGTAGTTGACTGCAGTTAAAAGAAGCTAAAAGTTTATGAAATCATAGATCCTGTCGTCGTCGGCGGGAGTGCTTCGATATTTTCTTTTCTCTCTCTCTCTCCCACTGTTTAGACGCGAAGCATCTTATGAACGCGGCCTGTCCCCCCCTTTGCACCATTGTCCACCGTAGTCATGCTAGTGCGATGACGATGACGCTGCCATCACGGCACAGCACATGCAAGGTAACCATTATACGCCATGACGATGACGATGACGCTGATGACGATGAAGAATAAGCGCGTTCCAGACCACACATTCTCTTTCTGCCATGGATGAAAACGATCGTGAACGCGCTCACGCCCGCGAAAGGCAAAATGCCAACGCCAACAAGCTGCTAATCCGGAGTTGGCGCGAGTGGGCATTGTCACGGGCGCGGTGTAGTCACGGGTGATTTACGGTAAGAACGATCCCCAGTGCTTCGCCCACTCGTCATGATTCACCTCGTGGAAATGCCAGTTTTTTTTTTTTTTTTTTTTTTATCGTACAGGTTGCTGGGGTGGTCGGTGGTTCCCTCTAGTTTAATTCGTCGCTAGCGGGGTGCAAATTTCCTGCGAAGTTTTGTTACTTGCGGCGCTCCTCAGGATAAATTGGCTGCGCTTCTTTCAAGTCCTTTGCCGTGTCGAGGAAGTTTCCTTCGGGCGTTCGCTTTTTCCTCGCTTGTGCGGTCATATAATGAGAGGGTCGGGCCCATCTCGCTCGGTCTTCTCCTGCTGCAACTTCACCCTGTCCTAGCGTTTCTGCATTTCTTTCTTTCTTTTTCTACTCTAATGTGGAGTAGGTAAAGGTTCTCCGTCGGATAGTTCCCGCGAACACGAAACGGAAATAGAGCGCTCTTAGCGATAAGGCGTCCCGCTTGCGGGGCAGGAAGGCGGATTTGATGTTCCCGCTGAAAGACGAGGCTAATCGCGGTGGTCAAACAGGCATCCGTGTTGCGGTACATAGAAGAACGTCTCTCCCTCTTTCCTCTTCGTCCTTCTCTCTTTCTTATCTCCCTCTGTCGCTGCTTCTGGTTCTGTCGTTGTACGTTCTCATTTGCGATTTTGCCCATTCATCCATCCATGTCTTTGTACAGTGCTGTCAGCGTTTAGATAATACAAGTGTGTGTGTGCGTGTGTGTGTGTCGAAGCGATAAAGAAAGCTTACGAAGTGCCGCCCACCGCTTTGGTTCACCGCTCCCATCGACCCTTTTGAAATGCGCTCCTGAGATGCCTCCACGTTTCGAAACGCAGTGTTATTAATAGAGTTCCGCAACTACTGGTGGGCTCGCAGAACCCATCTCGCCCAGTACCGACATTACAGTATTATGACTGACTGCATCGATTGGGGGGCTTTGCGTGAATACAACTCTTTTAAATCGTGGCAAACTACGCAGTTGTCATCCACCGCGCGAGGCGATTTTTATAAAGAGCTCTCTGTTCACTTTCTAAGTCCCGTCTGTTTATTTGTTTGTTTGTTTTAGATCGATATCTCTACTCCTAGCCAGAAAACGATCTTGCGAGTGCTTTGGCTTTGAAGCTCAACCGACGTCAATTTCCTCCTCTTCTTCCTCGCAAGTGCGTCGTCATAGCAACGGGCGTACGTTTGTGTCACTTTATCTCTCGCGTACCGTTAATATCTGTCGAAACTTCCACAAGTCACACTCTACGTACAAGGACAGTCGTGTACCGTGTTATTTATCACCTGACGCAGAATAACGTCTACAGCGTGCGATGTGTGGGTATTCCAAACTGCTCGTACTTCATTTGCCGGTTAAACGAGCAGCCAACCTACAAGGGGTGTTCAAATGAAAATTTACTAGACGTCGTAACAACGTGACCATTAACATAGATGCCTATGCCGCGATGGGAGAACGTAGCGAGACATCTAGGGATGCGATTGGAGTCTCCGTCGTGGATGGAGCATGCGGGGGCGCCCGCATGCGCAGGAGAGAGCAGAGGCTCTTATAAAAAGCGCCGTCCAATTGACACGGAAGTGCGTGTGTCGACAGGATGGCGTTCACATTGAAAAATTCGACGATTGAGGAGCAGCGAGGCGTCATCCGATTTCTGACAGCGTAAGGTGTTAAACCGGCCACCATTCATCGCCTGCGATTTCCGTGTGTTTCTTTCCCTAAAGAAAGTATTATGGGAACAAGGAACCCTTCGTCTCGTTCGTCAATAGAATCGTTGTGCTCAGGCCTATGGCGTGTACTTTGAATAAAGTTTTCATTTATACCCACCATGTCGTTTCGTACCTTTTCATTTGAACATCTCTTGTATTAAAAGCCTCGGTTTTCACTCGTTAAATTACGTTTTTAACAGTATACTGAGAAGCGCGGCTTTCCCCTAAAAAATTTCTGATGAGCGGCTGAGCCAGGGTTCTCCCGTTTTGTTATTATTATTATTTTCATCGTAATATGTACGACTTTTCGTCCGCAAACATTTATCCCTTAACGAGGAATGCGCAGATGCGCAGTTCGCAGCAAAGTGTTTGCTTTTCTTCTTCTTATTTCTTTTAAATGTTAACAATAGCTTAATAAGTGTCCCTGGTTTGGCGCACGCATTCCCTCAAAGTGGATAAAGAAATGTTGGGCGAAAAAATAAAGGAACCGAAAGGCGCGGAGGTTTGTGTGAGCGCGCAGGAACGACAGGAGCTCCGTAATTGGAGTGCATCGCAGCGTAAGCCTAGAAGCTTGCGCTTTGGAGTTTGGATTATAAAAGTGATTTCGTGTTTATTTTACTTTTTATTTTTATTTTTTTTTTTGGAAATTCTGGGGCTCAACGTCCGTGGAGGGCATTCACGTGTCGAGTTGGATCAGTGTTCCATCTCACGCGGTCCGCATGCTTGGTCCACAAAAAATTGAGCGCTTCTCGCGTATAATATAGCGGAAATTCAGTCCTTTGGTTTGGTTTGGAAAAGCTTTATTAATAAATGTCCGAAGGCGTGTGCCCTAGCACACGGCGGAAATATTAAAAAAAAAAATTTTTTTTTTCTATGCTGATATCTGTGTTTAGAGAAATTTAATAACAGAGACTATGGACATCAATAACATTTTAACGGGCATCTTCTGAAGTCAAGACATCTGTTTAGAAAAAAATTATTTACACTATATACAGAGCATAAATTATGCATGACATATCAGTGCACAGGGATACATTCACATTTTCACCATTGTACATCACAAAAACTAAAACTAACACTTTCCCATGGGGCGAACAGCAGAAGTCAGATCAGTATAACAAAAAATGCACATAGCTGACAAATGACACAATACAGAACAGGTCGAAAGGGTAAGGAGACAAGTACACCAACTCCGACCCGATGGTGCGGCCTAGCACCATGTAGGCCGAAAAATAAGTTGGACTCGTTCATTCTGAACGTCGACAAAAGGGCATGACCAATGGCGCAGAAACTCGCGCTCCCCCCAAAAAGAAAAGCTCCTCCGAGAGAAACGCGAGGATCTCGCACCTCATGCGCCCCAATATTGGCCATAAGGCCCGTCGACGGCAATTACCAGCGACGGCTTCGCAGCGGTTGCGCCAAAGGCTGAACAGGCCGGCAACTACTAAGAGTGCCGCGAAGCGCCCCCGTGGGAACTGGCCGCTGGACACGAACCCTCGGACACCCTGCCCACAAAAACCAGCATGGACCGCACGCCAAAAAAGACGGGCGACCACGCATTGGATCATCTGTTTAGAAAAAATTTATTCAATCGTGGGACACTACGAGCACACGGAAACAGTGTCTATACGACAAGGACAGTAACATACACAAATTACTAAGTACAATGTACATGACACCTTTTAACAAAAGCGTCCAAGTCCATAGGGTGTCGCTAACATATGCTACTAAGCACTAACATACACATGCTTATCACAATATACACAGAGTACATGACCCAATATACACAAAGTACATGACGATGTATATACAGAATATACAAGGCTTGGTGAAAATGTCAGCGAATATGTACAATTGATGTAATGGCGCGTGAAATTTACATAATTTACAGTGTTAGCACGAAGTGCACATATACAAGAACCTACACGCACACACACACACAAACACACACACACACACACACACACACGCACGCACGCACGCACGCACGCACGTACGTACGCACGCACGCACGCACGCACGCACACACACACACACACACACACACACACACACACACACACACACACACACACACACACACACACACACACACACACACACACACACACACACACACACACACACACACACACACACACACACACACACACACACACACACACGCACGCACGCACGCACGCACGCACACACACACACACACACACACACACACACACACACACACAGACAGAAATATTAAACAAATCTCGATTATATACACTGATGAGTTACTGTCTCATGACCTGGCTACAAGAACCAGGCCAGATGGAAAACTAGCTGCGCACGTCCATCTGCAATCGACAGGAAGCGGCACGATCGCTGCCGCAGAAATTCCTCCTCCCCAAGGAAGAACAATTCCTCCGACAGAAACGATAGGAGTTCGGAGTATAAGCGTTCTAGAATCGGAAAGAGAGCACGACGACGATGACCTGCTGCAACAGCCTCGCACCTGTTACGCCATAAGCAAAAAGCTCCCGTGGCAATTAGAAGGCGTGCAAAGCGACCACGCGAGCAACGACCTGATGTGACAAAGCGGTTAACACCAAGGCCACGGAAACCGGTGTTAACGGCTTTCCAAAATACTTTTGCAATGACACATTGCTGCAGCACGTGCTGGTTAGACTCCTGTAGCGGACAGTTAGGACAAGTGGAAGATGGTATCATGCCCCACCTCTTTAGCCTGTCCCGTGTTGGGGAGTACTCTCCATCCTAGACGCCACATGAAGTCACGGAGATGGCCAGGCAAAAAGGATGCCGTTATCGCGCTCCACGAGACACGTCTCGATCGTACTAGACGGGCTGGAGGCATCAGAGGGAGCAGAAGGGCCGCCGTTGTGTCTACAATACGGTTTTCTAGAATGTCTAGATTAGGACAAACCTGCTGTGCGTGGCGATAGAATGCTACAGCCGTGGAGTAAAATGCAGGTACGTCAAGAGCATGTGGCGCGGAATTAAGTCGTGCTTCCGGTAGCAAATAGCGTACCTTAGTGCCTAAGAAATAGCAGGCGAGATCGCGCGCGGGACACTGGTCACCGTGTAACAGGCGAAGCATGAATCGCAGGGCAAGCAGGCGGCAGCCAACAGACACGGATGGGAATGCGAATCCACCGCAGCTGCGTGGTTGCCCAAGCGCTGCTCGGCAAACCAGCTCCGTTCCACCTGACCAGAAAAATGAGCCAAGGAGGGATTGCAAAGACTTGGTTATTCGTAAGGGGGGCTTTACGACATGAGATATGTACCAAGCACGGCCGCAAAACACAGTCTGTGCTAAGTACCTTCTTTCCAAGAGCGGTAAATCGTACTCTTGGGCTTCCCGGACGTGGCGTTTTAGATCTTCGAGTACTGAAACTCACACTGAGGCTGATATACCGTAGTGGGTATAATCAAGCCCTAGAATGCGAATAGAGTCGCTTTTTTGAAGACCAAAAAAGTGACTTAGGCAGGCGTTTGGGGAACCAATAAATAAATATCGACATTTTACAAAATTCAACGCAGCACCTGAAATAGTCCCATACTCAGCAAAAAGCCGCAGACTACGGGATAAGCTGTCCTCATTCTTCAAATACAACGTGATGTCATCGGCGAACGCTGTCACCTTCACGGTACCACTACCTGGTAGTGGAAGGCCTCGAACGTATGGATCGGCAAGTAACGAGCGCAGGAATGGTTCGAGGCTGAGTACAAAAAGTACAGGGGATAGAGGACAACCCTGGCGAACACCGCGGGTAACAGGAAATGGAGCACTCTCAAAACCATCAAGAAACAACGTGCTGTGTATATTTCTGTATGCATTTCTGAGAAGCTCAATGAAGTTTCGTGAGAAGCCAAAGGCTGGCATTACGCTAAATATGAAGCTATGTTCGAGGCGATCGAATGCCTTTTCTTGATCGAGTGAAACCAATAGTCCATGTGCTGATCTCGCCAACGTGTATGCAATTATGTCACGCGTAACAAAGGAAAGACTATGTATTTCTCTTCCAGGTATCGAGCACGCCTGATGATGTCCTATTAAGGAAGGCAGCAGGCTTCTCAAACGCCGAGTGATAACTGCTGCAAAAGTTTTGTAATCAACGTTGAGAAGCGTAATTGGTCTCCATTCCTCTGGGCGGACTGACATTGGGTCATGTTTAGGTATTAAAACAATTCGACCATCGCGAAAGCTATCAGGGAAATCAAAGCTTTCGAAGCAGCGGCAAATAACAGAGGTGAAAATGGCACCGATGTCATCCCAAAAGGTTAAATAAAACTCGACGGGCAACCCGTCCGGCCCAGGGGCCGAACCACGCTTCATGGAAGTCACCTCATCAGCTGACGGATTTGCACAAAGCTGTTCAGCTACGTCTGATGGAACCTGAGGCAGTCCACTAAGCATTGTGACTGTCTCGGCGGTACCATGATACGCTGGCATTGTCGATCGAGCCATGTTTTCAAAATGAGCTATGAAAACTGATCGATCACGCGCAGGTGGCAATGCAGTGGGAAGGGCTCTGGCAGCCTGAGTTCCCAGCGGACTCAACTGTCTGAGAAGCGAGCTTCTCGCGAAGCGCAGAAGCTCGGGATGAGCACATGCTACAGATTTTAATGGCAACGTCGTACGCGGAATGGGCGCCGGCGAGCGTATACTTATGCGGCCTCCGAGGATGCGCCGGCTACAGGCGAATTAGCATGCGCCTTTTTCCAATAACTGATGCCCTCCCGATTGTGGGCTTGTCGGTGATCAGCTGTATCTGAGATTGCGATCTGATCTTTTATTGAAGTCAGTTGTCATTTTGCGTTGCCAGATTTTATTGCTGCCTGTATATGAACGCATGACATCACGTTCTGGCGCCGGCGCCGCAACGTGATTCATTGGGCACGATTATAGGCACGATGCCAAATGCGTAAGCGCGCCCTCACGCCCCGTCCGCAACCAATCAGAGGCGTTTTGCATCTGCAAGGAATAGAAAGACAGAAACAGCGATTGAAAGAAAGAAACAAAATTGGTAGGTCGGCCACGCGCAAGCCAACATCGCTTGTCCCCCCATTTTCCCGATTGAGGAAAGGCACCTGAAAATTTTTCCGCATTCTCTAATCGAGCAGCCATCGTCAAGTTTCCTCTTCCTGTCCCCCCCTTTTTCCCCTTCCCTTATCCCCTGTGTAGAGTAGCAGGCTAGAATGCATTATCTCAGGCCGACCTCTCCGCCTTCTAATAATTTATCACTCTCTCTCTCGTCGTCAAACTTAAATTGTAAAAAAAGAATGCAGATTTGCGTCTTATTACACGTGCGCGTAATCTGAAACAAGTTCGGTGCGAAATGATTTTATAAGAAATTACGCGGCGTGCCTTGTCGAGGGAACTACGATCTGAAGAGTTTCTTTTCTTGGTCGAAATACGGACGTGTTTTATTATACTGTTATAGGTTGAGGCATCTTGTTAGAGAAACATATTTCATATCGCTAATACCTATTTTCCGCCATCTCATCTTTCCTCGGCCGCGTGGGTAACCAGATCTGCCGTCAGCCACTCCGTTGCGTTCAGAATTCGTTACATTATATACGTCTTTCAGTCAAGGAGACAGCTAGCGCAGGAGTCACGTTTCAGTCAGACATCGATTGAAATCCGAGGTGGACAAAATTAGAGGGTAAGAGGGAAACGCGAAACCGATTACATAAAAAAAAATTCCCCATCTCCCGTTAAAGGGAACCATGTGTGGATGCGAAGCAGCGGGGAGATAATTAGTTTGAGCGGGAGGAACGTCGCCGCTCTCATTTCACGGCAGTGGTCCGGGTGCTCATCGCGGCGCTGCGCAGGAGAGAGAATGAGGCGCGCGCGCTCCGTCATTTTCATACCGCGGAACTACCGCGGCGCCCCCCAGCAGAGTAAGCAGCTGTCACACCACTTGTCGTTCGCGCCGCTCCATAGAGGATCCCTAGACGAAAGGACGGGGGGGGACCGTAAGAGAGGGGGAGGGGACGTGCATGCGCTGTGGGGGTGTCGGACGCGTGAGCCGCTCCGTAGAGTAGATGATTCCAAGAGGAGAGAGAGGGAGAGGACGCGCATGCGCTGTGGGACGCCGGAGCCGCTCCGTAGAGTAGAGTATTCCTAGAGGAGAGAGGGGGAGAGGACGCGCATGCGCCGCTCCGTAAAGTAGATGATTCCTAGAGTAGAGGAAGGGGGTGAGCGTAGGAGAGGGGACATGCAAGCAAGATTAAGGAATGGGGTCAACCTGGGCGACAGACACCCACCTGCCTAGCCATTGCTAAGCAGCCTCTCTGTGCTCTCGGCCATGACTCAAGGAATGGGGTCAACCTGGGCGACAGACACCACCTGCCTAGCCATTGCTAGGCAGCCTCTCTGTGCTCTCGGCCATGACTCTGATGACTGTATTAGGGTTGACGGCCTTCATATTACTACAGGGTTCTGGTTCACATAATGGGTGCTTCCCTACTTCATGACAGTGACCGGACGCGGGACGCGGGAGGGACGGACAGAGCCCCGAGCATAAGATGCTTCGCATCTAAAAACAATTAAAAAATTAGCGCAGCTCGCACTAAATCGCGCAGGACTGGGTCACAGCAGAGCTGATGCGCACGTGGCTGGTCTTGGCTTGGCTTGGGTTTTACCCTCCCACCTCTCTCGTTCCCACCTCTTGCTATACTATACTGTACTATACACGAGTATGCTTGCTCTTTCTTTTTGTGTCTATTTGTTTCTATTCTTTGTCCCTCTATTTCTTTCTGTTTCTTGCTCTTTCTTCCCTCTCTCTATTTCTC
>JALIZH010030302.1:0-19998 GCA_030522465.1 Rhipicephalus appendiculatus | reverse complement strand
AGGACATGGCGCCGAGAAAGGTCCGTCGTGCAGCAAGGGCGTTCAGGTTGGAGGAAGATGTGCTCTTCAGGCGTGCAAAGGGCTTCCAGGAGGACAGACTAGCCCTAGCAGTGCCCAGACCTCCCCGGCGCGAGATTTTGGTATCCTGTCACGATGACATTACGGCAGGGCACTTGGGCATGAAGAGGACCCTCGACAAAATACGCCAACGATACTACTGGCCTAAAATGTTTGCCGACATCACCAGGTATGTCGCGTCATGTCCGGACTGCCAGACACGGAAAACGCCGCCCATGAAGCCTTCCGGTCTGTTACGACCCCTGCCGCCAGCACAGCGGCCATTTCAGCGGATCGGAATGGACTTCTTGGGACCCTTGACAGCGTCGTCCAAAGGAAATCGCCACGTGATTGTCATGATCGATTACCACACCAAGTGGGTGGAAACTGTCGCCACACCAGAGGCGACGGCGGCATGCGCGGCTGAGGCTTTCCTGGAGGCCGTCGTACTCCGGCATGGGGCTCCGGAGCAGGTTGTGACGGACAGGGGTCGTCACTTTGTGGCGGATATGATGGAGGAACTTTTTCGGCTCACCGAGACAAATCACGCGCGGACTACTGCCTACCACCCACAGACGAACGGATTGTGCGAACGTTTCAACCGCACCCTGGCAGAGATGATCAGCCAGTACGTGTCCTCCGACCACAGCGATTGGGATCAGTTCTTGCCATTTGCAATGTTTGCATACAACTCATCAGTGCACGAGACGACTGGCTACTCCCCTTTCTTCCTACTATATGGGCACGAACCGACACTGCCAATCGATGCAGCGCACTACACGTTACGCCAGGCGACACTCTTGCACCCCCCTAATGAAGAGTTCCTTCGACGTTGGAACACTGCCCGTGAATTAGTTCTGGAAAGAGAAAAAAGGGCTCAGGAAGCTAACAAGCGGCGTTATGACCAGACACGGCGCACGCAACAGCTCACAGCTGGTGACCTGGTATATGTACGAAGGCCGACCTATAAACGGGGCCGCACATCGAAATTTCGGCATCCCTATGTCGGGCCATACCGCCTCGTGAGGCAGACTGCGGAAAATGACTGGGAGGTAGAGAACCGTCGGGGGCGTCGTGACATAGTTAATATCAGTCGATTGAAGCCATACCACAGCCGCGCCGAATCTGCGCCCGCGGAAGATGAGGCCACTCAACCTGCATCTCCGGTCAATGCCCGAGATGCACAAGCACCGAGCGACGCGCGCAGCGATGCTGGCGATGCAAAAGATGACTCGGACGACGAGGAATTTCACGACGCACTAGACAAACTGCCCGAGGATGCGACCATGCCAGCAAGGCCGCGCCGCTCTGTGATGCCACATCAGCGGGACGACTTTGTGTACTACTGAAAAAAAAAAAAAAAAAAAAAAAAAAAAAAAAAAAAAAAAAAAAGAGAAGAAAAAGGACCAGCTGGACGCGATCTTCAAAGTGATGTGCGCGAACGGTGTAGTGCTCGTGAACAGCGTCGTGTGAGTGACCAGTGCGCGAACAGTGAGGTGTGCGCGAAAACAGTGACCTGTGCGCGTGAACCTGTGCGCGTGAATCTGTGCGCATGAACAGTGACGCCTCCACGAAAGAAGTGACGTGTGCGCATGAACCTGTGAGCATGAACAATGACGTCTCCGCGAAAAGTGATGTGTGCGCGTGACTCCCGGCGGACACTTTTTCTGCAGCCGCGCATCATCCAAAACGAAGAAGACACCATTTGTGACCGCATGACCGTGAAAACTGTGAACGATAAACTCTAGGTGCGTGGTTGCGGACATTGCTGTTGTGGACTACGAGCGGCATTTAAGCGAAAGTATGTATCTGTTTGTATAAATGTTAATGAGATGAGTGAGGACACTCATCCTTGCGTACCGGGAAGGACTGTAGCGCAGCTTGCGCCATCTAGGTTTCAAAAGAATAAATAAAGAATGGTTGCGCGCGGTCCCGATGGAGGGGGCTACTCCAGAACATTCTAGAAACACGTTGTGACGTCGTCTCGCGCTCCCGAAAGGCTTTAAAAGGAGAGCCGGGAGCGGACGAAGGGAGTGGTGGTCCGCTGCGCGGGTTGAATGTGTCTTGGCTTGTACCCTGACCTTTCCTCTCGCGTATACAGGCCGGCACGAGCGGGAACAGTGTCTTAGACCGTCTCTGACCATTCCCGACTGCGTGTCGCGCCCGGACCGCCGAACGTACTCGATGTACACCTACGGGAACAGCGGCTTGACGCAGCCCTGACCGTGTACTCCCGTGGCACGCTCGCCTCGCGCCGCCGAAGTGGCAGTACCCCCCTCTTGGTGGAGGCGCGCACCGCCCCTTGCGAATCGAACCTTGTTGTTGTTGTATTTATTGATCCCCTGGACTTTAAGCTCGCGAGCGTCACTTTTCGAAGTTTACTCGCGACACGCCTCAAGCCGTTTTACGCGCGGTAGTGGACCTAAGGACTGTACTTTTATTTCATTGGACTATCTTGCTTGTCCGTATTGTTTATTCAACTTTCTTGATATATTGTCGTTATTTCTTGTTGCATGTATTTTTCCCATGTGTTCTGTTCTATAAGCATCGGGACGATGCCTTTTCAGAGGGGGGCATTGCCACGCACGTTTCTTTCACTGTATTCGGTTTCCGCCCACAAAGACTATCAGCAGTACTCGGCGCAGACCGCGCCTTATTGTTCCAGAAGCTTCTCGCTTGTAGTAGATCGTTGTGTTAACATTGCACGCAAGACGCTAACACTCAAGATTATTCCAGAGCTTCCGCGACGACTAGTGATAAGGCTAGAATGTTCGACGCGTGCGTTATAAAAGCCGGCGCGTTCCAACGATGTACAGTTGATCGACGGCCGACGCTCTGTTCGCCGCTATCAGTGCCAGTGTGTATTACTGTAATCTGACTTTCCGTTTACCGGCCACAAGTTCGGCCCAAATAAACAGTTTCATTTTGAACCTACCGACTGCTGCCTTCGTCGACGTCACGACCACGTGACAATATCATGAAATTAAAGTTACAAATACCCCTATTCTCGCTGTACAAGTTGAAGAGCTCCCTGAACAAAAATGCGTTAAGTTTACAATTGTGAACGTGTAATATTTCAACGACTTTAGCAAATCGTTCAAATATAAAGATCACATGTACCTAGACTGAAAAAAAATGCCACATCGTTGAACGTCAGTATGAAATATTTCCGCGAGATGCGTGCATTGCTTCCAACCTTCACCATACGAAATGAAAACAGTTTCAAATAACTCATTCTTAACTTCAAGTATTTTGATGGTTCTCGGTGGTTAAAGTTCGCACGGTTCGAGTTTTACAAAAAAAATGTCGACGAGTAGTTACGTGAAATGCAATTGTTCCCGCGGCAATTGAGCGCGCCTCTACAGGGCACCCAGCTACAATTTCCCGCTTTTTTTCCTGATGAGGTCAATATAGCGTACACCATGCTTTCTTGCTGAAGCTCCGTAGTACTGACACAGCTCAAAATTTTCGCATTAACTTACACAGCGTGTCTGTCATCTTTTTAATAAATATAAAGAGATGGCCTGATAGGTAAAGCAAGCCTCTTGTGTACGTATTACGGGCGTGTGTTATCAGCAGCTGTGAGCTGAGAATCGCGTTTGTTTTCGGGCGATCGCTAGTAACATGAAGTGAGGCGTACACGATGGTGCACTGTTATCGATTCATTTACTTTGGTTTGTCGTGTTTTCTTTTTAAGGCGGAAGCCTTAGATGCCTCATCAAAGACGGAAATTAACCTCCGGTATCCCGCGTCGTCAACACGAATGATGCAAAAATTTATCACGTGATGATGTCACCATGACGCCACAGATCGATAAAAATTTTCACGGCATCATGACGTCATTCAGCGTGATGTCACGTGATGACGTCATCACCTGACATGGTCACTTTGCATTGCCTCGGTGATCCGTGGCCCGATCACGGAGGCCATGTAAAGCCAGGTGACGTGAAGAAACCTTGCAATGCCTTCGATCCTGGGGCGAAACGACATTAGGTGCAGAACGCTTTCGGAGGGAGACGGGGGGAGGAATAAGGCATCGAGTGAAAAAAAAGAACATCTCCGTCGAGTCATTTTAGAGGAATGCATAAGGGACCTTGTGAGTTTTATATAAGTTTTTTATGTATTTTACCTATGCGATCAATTATTCAAATGTATAGGTAAGTTGCATCTTGAGATCGATATTGCTGATCACCATGTTTTCATTCCCTGAAGGAGACAAATCATCAGACCACGCATCGTCAGAATTATTTCTGGCCGGAGAAAGTGGGTTTGCGCACCACACGCCATGTTATTACGATTAGTCATTACGCAAATCACAAGCATGTCAAGTTCGTGATGCCATGACCTTACCAAGTGAACGAAACGCGAGAGTTACGCGAGTTATTTTATTTTGGTACTGCGGTCACGCCGACGGATACATTCCGCTTCGCATGAAAAGGCTTGAAACAGCAAAGCGCGGGAGGCAGCCATGTAAAACTAATCGAATGCACGAAATAAAAGAAACGATATCAAGTGTGCAAACGCGTTAGCATGAGATAGCCGTTTACTAAGTGCATATACCTGCTACGTTCTCCGGGTTATATTTGTGATCTCCAGCTTATTCTCTTCTGCAGCACGTTTACGTTCGTCATTCCATACGAAACTAAATTAAGCACCTTCGCTCACGATGGGTGCGCGCAGAATGCGTCCCTCAAACGGGCGCGCAAGTGCGGACGATTGCGGTGACAAAGCAACTGAAAGGAAATATACAAATCATTTTAAAACAGCGCAGCAAGACGAGGACATAAGCGCCCGTCCCGTTGTTTCTTCGTTTCTTATGTCCTCGTCTTGCTGCGCTGTTTT
This sequence comes from Rhipicephalus appendiculatus, assembly GCA_030522465.1. NCBI lineage: Eukaryota > Metazoa > Arthropoda > Arachnida > Ixodida > Ixodidae > Rhipicephalus > Rhipicephalus appendiculatus. The sequence continues at coordinate 15,099 of JALIZH010030302.1, read as the reverse complement.
AAAATGATGTCAGACCAACTTGCCCAATTATATGTTCTCTGAAATATACAAAATCCCCGTTTCACAACCCAGAAACGTGTTCTCTGTGTGGTGAGTCGCTGCAGTATTATGTTGCAGTGACGCAGTATTGAATCTTGTCCATATTACCGCAACGTTGGCTAATAGCGGCCAAAATATCGGGCGCTTAGCAGACGCTCGCCGCTTTGACGCGGCTTCCACCGCGGAGAAAGCCCACGGGTCCTAACGGGTCCGGCACGGTAGCGCCGCGGCGCGGGAGTTCACCGCGAAAGGCCCTCGCTCCTCCCATATATTCGCGCGGCGCTTTGGACACTCCCCCCTATTCTAGGTCACTCTAGACATGGGCATTGAGTTTCTGCGGGTTGTTGCTGTTGGAAGTAAGCATTTTCTAGATGGCGATGTCAAAACGTGGTGTGTCGAAGATGAGAGTGTCCTTACTGCCGAGTACCTCGATTTGCTTGTCGTGAAGGGCAATGTCAACGATGAAATAAATGTGGTAGCACAGTTCGTGAGAACGTCGGGACGCACAATATATTCCAATGTGGCTGTGAAGTGTTTTTACTAAGCATGTGATCTCCGATGGCCAATGCTCCTGCACTGCAGGCTTTTTTTCGCAAAGTGCGAACACGTGTTGGCCGTTCTCATCCGTTTACTGTGCTATCACAGGCCGTGTTATCCAGCAAGGCAGACAAACTGTTCGGGAATGTTTTGTAGGTAGGTGGGCTAACGCAGTCGGCAGTTGCCACTGGGCATCGTTTATCAAGTGCTGATTGCCTAGAGCATCACGGTGACACGTCAGTATTTTGAAGCGACTTGGTCTGCCGATTACTTCGTCGCGTCCTTGTATAGAACGAGACGGTAACGGTACACTGAGCGACCTAACAAGGTTTCATGTTGCATATACGGCGCGGCTACGAGAGGCGAAGAGAAACAGTGACTAACTGCTGAAAAAAATGATGGCAGGAAACTTGTCCACCATTATTTATGGTTACAATCTGTCAGTCATACCTTGTACTCCGAAAACACACGCAATACGATAGCGCCAGCCGGAGCAAAATTCTAGCGCTACGGTGACGCCGGCGGAAAGCATAGATTCGCCCAGCGATAGTCAAGGCATGTCGAAGTTCGACTGTACCAAAAGCCACGCTGTTCGCGTTTCTTTTCATCGCGACACCATCATCATGAGCCGTTCGCGAAATCTAGGAGCCCAGTGACTCAGTTCTGAGACTACGTCTGTTGCAGTGCGTCTCCCTGTCATCAGAGCATTGATAAACCGTGCAAATCAACATTCCTGACGCGGATGACGGATAAACCGATGCAGCCAGTTGCATCTGAATTTCGCGTGTCCTGCGTCTCGCCAAGAAAGTGCGTAGTAAGCAGAGCCAATTCTGCGAAGGTCATCAAACATCCAATATCAAAGGGCCTGTAGACAGGACCACCAGCGGCGCATCAGTAGCAGCAGTAAGTCCGGCTGACAGGAGGCCAACGGAGAGGCACACTGAAAGTCGCGTGCCGATTCAACGAAGCCATGGCATATTCAAACGACGCGCTTAACCGAAAAAGTGCATGACGTCACTTCCGTGCGGCGCAGGACCCGTTTCTGTGTGGGAGCGGCCCGTGCGCCGCGCGGCGCAGCAGTCTCTGCCCTTGACCTGGACGTAGAGGTGTGCGCCGAGACGTCGGCGCGCCGCCGCCGACAGTTTTCGCTGCGCCGCCGCCGCCGCCGCCGACGTGTTCTCTCGGCGCGATCGGCGCGCCATTTAAGTACGATAAATTTTTTTTTTTCAGTAAACCTACCTTTATTTGACGCCTTCTGCTACCAGTAAATACTCGGTCTTTTCTTAATTATGCCCACTTGGCAAACGCATCACAATTGATTCGCCTGCTGCTTCAAGTTAAATAACTGGACCAGAAAACTTGTTCGGTGCTCTTAATAATGTGGAAGGGTAGTGTTGGATTCAAAATAACGTGAATTTTAAGCTACTTTCGAGCTCACCGTAGTTAAGCGAATCCAAGTCTGTGACAAGCGGCAACGGTGGTGTTTGGCGAGGACTGTTGACATACTCGGGCTGACGTGTCTGCTACCTCTCACACAATATGTATTATATGAGGCAGGCTTTGAATAGTAATAAAATGTGTGGAGAGTTGGTGTTGGAATAACAATAAATATGTCTGTGAAAGCGAGCCAAGTAACAACGGCAGTTCAAAGGGGAAGGGCGGGGGGCTTGGAATGGAGAGAGCAAGAGCTAGCTATTTGGGGTATATATATTTAGAAAGAATCAGTTTAAAAACAGGAACACATGACCTTTAATGAATAAAGAAAGGAAAATGACAATAGATGAAATGATTTATCAAACAGAAACGATCCCCAACCTATAGGTTGGCAGTTAATTCAGCAAGGTCGACAATTAGACGAGATGGTGATCACTAGAGACCGGATTATAGGCAAATGCCTATTTTTTTCCTTGCGTTCCTATCACGCCACTTTGATATATGAGCATTAATTAGTTGTAAAGGAGGGCTTTTATAGTGTTTTTATAGTGCCTATAAATGCCTATTTTTGGGGTTTGTGCCTAAATGTCTATACGTGCCCATAAATGCCTATTTTCAAAGTTGGTGCCTATATGAACGCTATTTAGCCTCAAATTTTGCTTTCGAGTACACTTTGAGACCGTAATTCATGTTACCGGGCAAAATTGACGTTTTGGAACTTTATGAGTGCAACAACCTAGTTCCCTAGTTCAACAAACATCCGGGAAGCAACGGGTAGCAGCAGTGAAATGGGACGCGCCGGCCACCTTACCCCACCGCACTGACATGGCGCGAGCGGTTGGAGCAGGGGAGAGGAAAAGACGCTATTTCTGCAACCATAAATGGGAGCACGTCCCAGTGTGTACAGTGGAATGGGGAGACGAAAATAAAGGCGGGAAGAGGAGAGGGGAAGAAGAGGAGAGTGGCGTATATGGCCGAGGACGTGGCGGGCGGCTTTTACCGCTGGTTTTCCGGTCCAGTGTTCCCAAGGAATTAGCACCTCCTTGAAGACTTGGGCGTGGTGGGGGGGCAGAAAACAGGAGGTGCCTGCGCGCAGCAGCAGGAACATGGAGAGCGAATGCGAAACCATGGAGTGCCGTCAGGGGAAAGTAGAAAATAGGTTAAAAAAAATCAGATGTCCTCATGGCTTTTGTTTCGTTTGTAATTTACTCGTAAAGGGCGCTTCACCAGGTTACATGAGAAATTTTATTCAGATACTGGAAGTGTTCGCGTGCCCAATGAAGAGCTTTGTACCACAAGAACGTTTTAATTAGTTCATTACGAGCCGCGAAAGCATGATGTCGGTAGGTGAGCTTGAAACCTTTGCCACTCGCAAGCCAAGTTCCTTCCCTGCCCTCTTCTTATCAGAGAAACTCGGAGCCGGAAGATCATACGACGTTGACGCATCAACACGCCATGCGCACGCAAGATTACACTATGTGCACATGACATGCCCAAGCCAGGTCGTGCGCACAAGCGGTGTTGTATCGTTTCGGCGTTCGCTCTATAGTGTACTGCCTGTTTCTGTGGGATGGATCCGTCTATGCGTTTGGAGAGGCTGGCATGGATCCTCTATCCTTACCACGACACAGCGCGTCGCACAGCTGGAACTGCTGTAAGGGACGATGCACCAAAAACATGCTAAGCGTTGTCAGGGGCTGGCGCCAGCACGACGCGGCAACGGCGAGAACACGAACACAAAAGCAATATAGGCAGCTGAGTCTCGCATCGCTCTCGATTCGAAGAAAAAACTAAAGAAAAACGCGCACACATTCCGTTTGTATGTTTTGATATTTCTATTAACTTTCAATCTTCTATTCAAGCAACAGATTGCACAAATTACACATGTAGCCTCGAATAATTCTCGCAGTTTCATGTACTACTGTGACATACACAGGACCATTCCTTGTTGAACTTCACCTCCCCCACATTGGCGCTCGCGCCCGTGAGATAAACGGCACGAGGCATTCAGTCTGACATTTCACCTCCTTCCGGGGAGCGTAGCGTTGCAAATCATGGTAGACGTGATCGTTAGCGCAGTGCATGCATTACACTTCTAGCTCGAAACGCTCAAACCTGGTAAGGGGCCCTTTATGGTGTTCACACAAAGAGGAGAAATTGACCCTGCGCTATTAGACCGGGCCAATACGAGGCTAACAAACCTTTCTGGCCTTTTAGTGGTCTGGCTATTGAATCCTGTGCTGCCCTTCCCAGCCATGCCAAAAAGAAGCAGACCCAGGAGCGTGTTTATTCGATGGTGGACACTTAACTTACCATTCTGGACAATAAAAGGAGAGACCGGGTTCTGGAAACCGTGCCCGAAAAGGGACCATTGCATGGCTATGTTAAATCATTAACGCCTTTGTACAATCATAAAACATAACATTTGTTTGCTTTCCTGTCGTAGATCAGGCCGCGCACGTCCTTATTCGAAAATCTGAGTTTTTGTAAAAATTTATTGTGCCTATATTTACGATTTTGGGGGCCTAAAACTGTGTTTTTCCTGCCTATTTTTGGCGCCTAAAACATGATTTTTAGTGCCTAAAAATCCGGCCTCTAGTGATCACCATAAAGTTCGTGTGAAGTAACGCACAGAACATGAATGCGGACGTAAGCCTAAAGTGTGGGTGTATAATGTCTTGTGTTTCCTCCACTTTGACCTGCACTCAATGCGATTCTCCACGCCAGACTATCAAACCGAGTAATGCGCCTTTCCTTCGCCTGTTCTACCTCGGACTCAATTCGACTAATTAGCGTACACGCCGATTTGTCACAATCGTGTTTGAAACAGGACATCACTAAAGTAGGTTGCTGGGCGAGTTGGTTCATAATATTCAGAAGAGGAAACCAGCGAAAGACACGAAGACAGTGAAGGAGAACAACCAGACAGTACAAGCGCCGGACTTCGAACTAAATGATTATTGCAGAATTAAGCCCCCATACACATTTTAACCAGCAGCGCATGCATAAATATAAGCTATCTGACCCGTTTCACAGTTGCACACTTAACACTATACAAAGCCATGGTGAATGTCACGGTGGTACAAACAGCACATTTCCATGAAACACCGAAATGACGACGCCACGTGGACCCGCTATTTACAGCACCGCGAATTCTTAATCTGTAAGGAAAACTGAGGGATCACTCACACATGATGACACTTTGCCCTGCCTTGTTTTATTTTGAGGGCATCAAAAACTCCACGTTCAATCTTATTTTTTCCTTTGCCAATGACACTCACTGATGTGAAATCAGGGGCGCAGAGGTAAGTTTCCACCAGTGCCCGTAGGGAGTAGATTGCAGTGTTCACGCAGCCTGTCATTGAATCATCGGCCCGTCTGACCGCTGTACACACGGTCCCATGACAAGCGAATTTCGAAACTTACGTGCCTCTGCGCCGCAAAGGCTGTGGCTGCGCCCCTGATTTCAAATCAGTGAGTGTCACTGGCAAAGGAAGAAATAAGAGTAAACGTGAAACTTGTGAAGCCTTTGAAATATGTATATATATATATATATATATATATATATATATATATATATATATATATATATATATAGGGCAAAGTGTGATGTGTGAGTGATCCCTTAGTTTTCCTCACAGATAAAGAATTTGCGGTTCTTGATAACGGTGCACGTGGCATTGATATCTTGGTGTTTCGTGCAAATAGGCTGTTTGTGCCTCCTTGACACGTTTCTTGGCTTTGTACTGTGAATTGTGCAACGTGGCAAAGCTCTGATAGCCTATTTACACATGTGCTGCTGGTTCCTGTGTGTGGGGTTTCTTTAATAAACATTTAGTTGTAAGTCCAACACTTGTCCTGGTTGGTTCCTACGCTGTCTCCGTGTTTTTCGTTGGTTTCTTCTTAAGCAGATCGCTAAAGATAATCACAATTATCGTAATGCGGGCGTAACAACCCCCCTCCCATCCTTCCTCTTCTCCCGATATTTTCCCATCATGCACATGCACGAAAGGTCTTCATCAACGCGCGACATGAACGAAAGATGTTTTGCACCTTTCGCCCACGAGACCGATCAACCTCCTTTCAGCATGTTGTACAGGATATTAAGGAAGATCATTTGAATTTCGAATAAGATAAGCGCCACACTTCACTTTAATGTACCTAGAGAAGAAGCTGCATTCAGGATAGTGTTGTACGATAGATCACCTGCATACGATTAATCGAATAATTGAGAAAACTGCCGAATAAAAAAAAAATCTATATGAGATACATAGGCAGTCGACTCGGTAGAGATATATCAGCGGTTCTAGAGGCGTTCCTTCGACACGGAGTACACGTGCACGTGCGTCAGTGGCGGAGCCAGAAATTTTTTTCGGGGGGGGGGGGGGGAGGGGGGGTGGTTCAACCATACTTTATGTATGTTCGTGCGTGCGTTTGTATGTGTGCGTGCATATATACGCAAGCAAAATTGAAAATTTTTTTTGGGGGGGGGGGGGGGTTGAGATCCCCCCCCCCCCCCCTTGGCTACACCACTGGCGTGCGTACACAGCTACTCTGCTTCTCTAAAGAAGTAGGAAAAATCCCTCCTAACACTCAGGCAAAAGTAAAAGTACTTTTCAGAAAACCCCCCTTTTCTTTTCCTCTTAGGACCCTTTCTAGAAAGAAGTTGCGCCGATGACAGGTGGTTCATGGCCTTCACGATTAACTCTGTTTTCGCAGATGCCGAAAAAAAAAAGTGAAAGAAGGGGGGAGAGAAACGCTACTGTTGATTCAGCAGAAGAGGCAACATTTTTAAAATCACGCTGCTGGTTGGAGTCACGGTGTCAGAGAAATCACCGTGGATAGGGCTTTTGTTGACGGCGCCCATTGTTCAGGCTACAATGCACCACGCTATGGGCAAAGCAAATGACACTGCTGGAACTTCAGGTGCAGGTAGAGTGCCTCGATTTCCTCCTCGGGCGAGGAGGACATCGAGGCACTCTAGGTGCGGGCGTAGAACGGACGTCACGGCCTCGATTTGCAGTCATTTTTGGGGGGGGTCACGCATATTTACAACATCATGTGCAGGGACTGGATTAGGTGGCACCTGGGGAGACTTCGTGTTAAGGCTCCCCAGGTGCCTTTACAACAAGTTAAAAAAGAAACATGGTATGTCAGGTGCCCGTGAAAGTGAGGACTGTAGGCGAGTGGAAGTTGCCACGTTTTCAGCGATGTCAGGCTGTCACGATTTTGTGCAAGCATTGAAAACCAGAAATCAAGGAGCATTTGCAGTACTCGCCATGTCAATAGATTCACCGAATGAATCACAAACGTCATGTATCGCATGCTGTTTCCTTGTGGTAGAGTGCATAGGACAGACGCCCGGGGCACTGAAAGAACATGAAACATCCGCCGCATCAGGGGGGAGGAGACATGCCTGCTCATTGCAGTGTGAGATTGGTCACCCGTTTTTAATTAAATAATGATATTAATTAATTACATTTTAATTTATGATATATCATTTAATGATATATTTTAATTATCTCAATAATTATCATTATTTTATTTATATAATTAACGATACCCAGCCACGAAATACGAGGGAACTGATTGAAGCATATCAAGCGAAATGAAAAAAAAACATGGTCATGATCGTGTACCTTCCATATCGTTATCACGAAAAGAGGTTTAACCTACTTTAGAGAAATGTAATTAAGGTATATCAGCTCTTGCCTAGCTGTTTAGTGTGATCAAGTAACCCGTATGGGTTCCGAAACGTCTCTGTGTTTTTCACCTTGACTTGGTCAGTGACCGCATCTACATCCTCATCATGACACCTGACCAGACGAACTTTCGTGGAACTTTTGACTACAAAGTCGCAGCTTGTATGTTCGTGAAATTTTCTCGTGTTGCGTACGCATCCTTCAAGGCTGGGTTCGTCGTTCTTTCAAACTATGTGCCAACAGCTTACCGCCACGAATCTTGTAAAATACTTAAAACCACGGTACAAAAAAAAAAAAAATAGAAGGAAGCTGTGCTGAAAATTAATGGAACAAATAAACACACATTCAACATTGCCACGTGCCGCGGTGGCACGGTCTCTGATGCTGACCCGATAGACGCGTGTTCGATACCGGCCGCGGTGCTCGCATTTTGACGGACGCTAAATGATGTCTGCACGTCAAAGAACCGTGCACGCAACTTCCGGAGTAGTCCACTGCGGCGTGTTTCATGTTCATATAGTGGTCACGGTACGTGAAACCTCCGAAATGATTAATACACTTTACATGACTTGAGATAAGTGCCCTCTCACCCATTCTTTTTTTTATTTTCTATGTGCACGCCGAAAAACAAAATATTTAAGAAACGTTTGCCAGTTCTCTGACTTCTAGTACATATCTATGCTGTTCTCTCAGCCCTTAGTGTTAAAAGCCCTGAATTTCAGCTAATTAAACAAAGAAGATGCAGTAAAATAGCTTTTTGAAACTTGTAGTTTCGGTTTCCACGCCGCCGGCGCCGCCGCCGCCGACGAAAAGTGACCGTGCGCCGCCGCCGATGATATACCCGGCGTGCGCCGACGACGCCGCCGCCGCCGACTCGGATCGACCCCCACGCCGCCGCCGATCGAAACCGCCACGGCGCACACCTCTACCTGGACGACTCGCTTCTGTATTTTGCAATCGAGATCAGGATCCCAATCGAAATTAAATCGTGTAACGCTTGCATGGCTTAATCGAGAGAAAAAATCGGCCTCGTAAACCAATAAAGTGGCTGAAATGTCATTCATTCATTCATTGATACATACGACGAAGCGGCAAAACAATAAAAAGCAGGTTGCCGAAGCATATGGTCAAGTACAGTGAAAAACATACTTTCACGCACAATAAAATTAGTACAACGAAAGGATTACTACAACGCTGACACCGCACATATGGTGTACTGGAATGGGGGTAGTGTGCCGTCTGGCGCCTGAGACGTGGCTCTTTTTGCGATGACGGCCTAGTCAACAGAGCACACCGTTCTACGGTGGCGCCACCACTCGCTGGAGCTTGGAGTTATTATATGACAGCGGATAATATACGGCCTCCGAGATAGGCTCGGCTTTCACGGAGGCCTTGTTTAAACTTACACTAATTGGTGCACGAGCGTTTCGCCTATCTTCGCTGACACTTCATTTCTGCGGCGTTCTCTTGTGTTGTTGGCAATGGTGAATCTTCTAGACTATGCGACAGAAAGAGGCGGTAGCCAGGGGAGCACCGTTGAGAATCTTGCAGACATCAGATACACATTAGCAGACGATCGAAAAACACCCGCATCTCTCAGCAATAGTCTTTCGCTCTTATTACCATCTGCAGAGTTCATTTATTAATTTCAGTTAGTAAATGTTTCCTTTTATCGCATTATGCAAACACAAGGCTTACATGAGCAAAAAACGAAATCTTTTACCGTCTGCATTATGTGCAGACGACGCTCAATAAAGCAGACGATTAGAAATGTAGTGCCGCGCACGTACGTTATGATTGTTTCGTTTCCTGACGTTACCCAGCGTGTGAAGAACTTTGAAGCCGTTATGTCACCCCGCATTTTGAGCTCTTCTATCATGTACGAAGCGACAAAATGTGGCCTTCATGTGGACTTAAGCGACCTCAAGTAAGTGTACTTGTTCACTTCCACAATCGCACTCTGTGTGGGGGCACGTTTAAGACTTTTCATATTTGTCGGCGGTTAGTCACATAATGGTATGAAACCTAGAAACAAACAAAACTGTGCGAAAGGATGATGTTTATCTGCCTTAACCAGCACTATGCCCCGCATGACAAATTCAAAATTCGCGCCATAGGCACACCGTTCGATCGCAGCGCCCTGCTGGTGGCGTCATCGCAAAAGCGACCACCACTCTCCCATTGGTTTGCTCTGAAGACGGCACACTATCCCATTCTAGTACACCATACCGCACACGAAAATATATATATATATATATATATATATATATATATATATATAATATCAACGATCAAAATAACGCTGAAGCACGCAGTGACAGCGCAAGTTCAGGCGCTGCAAACACCATTCGCGTTAATAAAGCACGCGGGCAACGATAGGTACAATAACAGTGTCCGCGCCCGCCACAAGAACACCGCAATCAACACTCCTCCAGCACAAATTACGTAAAACTTGGGTACAGCTGATCACACACACGCAAAAAAAAATAAGCCTTCATAACGAAAAATTGCATGTGGTTGCCTGACCCATCGTTCTCGAAAAGCCGCAAATGTTTCACAGATCCAAGCCAAGTTGGGTGAAAATAGCGTTTTGTTATTTTCACCGGGTCAGAATAAGCGTTCGCTTATTCTCACCGGGTCGGAATAGTCACTGCCCATAAACGTTGGTTCACCCAAAGTATCTGTAAACGTTGGTTCACCCGGTGGCAGCAACGGCGGCCGCCGTAGACTACCCACCTCCTTGAGTCACGTCATATCCGGTTTCGAGCCAAACCGGGGTCGGCTGCGATACCCTTCCTTATTGTGTGGCTACAGTGTTCTAGAAGTTAGAAGTATGTAGTGTGGCAGCAGCCTTGTCGGCCTTGTTTCTCATGGTTGTTTCTCAGGTGATTTGCGAGGTGAAAGTGCGTGCGAGTTTTCGGCGTTCAGTTTCGACCCTGTTTTCACGAATGTGAGACCCACCCACCGACCGCTTGTCCGGATAAATGTCGTTACTTTCGCACTGTGCCCAGCAGGGACGCCGCTACAGCAGCTCGTTCGCGTTACCACCGTGTGTCAGGTGCAGCGAGGTAAGTAGTGCGCGTACTGTACGTGCGCCCATTTTTCCTTCTCGACCTTAGATGAGCACACTTTAGCAGGAAATCGGTCGGGGCGATGTGGTTTGTGTTGACCTTGGTCACCCCGCCATGCTCGTTCAAATAAACACTCCCGTTGGCCTTCTTCAACGAGCGCCAGATGTTCACTGTGCACTAAGTGCACTGCTGCCGCGAACGACGCCGTCTTCGGTGAACCCCGGGCGGTCTCGCGAAGCGCGCGTCACCACCCGCGGGTCATCGCTTCGTGCCTTTTACTACGTAACTTTTATTGCCGCTGTGCCGAGGCGACCTTTAATTTCATCGAGGACGTATCGGCCTTGACAAAATTTGAAGCATGCAAAACGAGTCAGCGCTCGTAGAAAAAAATGAATGAATAACCTCGCAGTTATTGGCGGGGCATCTCATCAAGTCATGGAGGACCATTCCATTTCCTAAAAACGAGAGACATTTTCAAACCGGATGCCATCCGCGGCAAATGCAGACATATTTGCATAATCAATCTCTGGCGGCAGTCCCTGTCTCAGGGACACATTGCGCCGTAATTCTATGTGTAAGAGCAGCTTTGTAAAAAATGCATGGTGGTTCATGTGGACTGACACATCTTGAAATTCGCCCTCTTACGTCATTGTTATTACAGAGCCTTAGTGCCGGGACCCCAAGCGTTTCTTTGTGTTCACACCCACTGAGAATGCAAAGAAACGCAAGGGGTTACCTAAGCAAGCCGCTTTGGGCACTGAAGCTCCATACTGTTGCTCACTAGTGATCTCATGTTTTCACAAAAGCTGTAAGGATATATATCAGCCAGCGTGAGTTGCTGATGGGCATCAAAATAAATTGAAACAGGTTGATCTCTTTAGCAGAACTTTGGCTTGGGCGGACTGGTTCATGGTCAAACTTTTTGGGGTGCAGCACTAAGAAACACACAGACAGACACGCATAAGGTCCGTTCGATTCGGCTGCACCAATCTGAACCGGTTCATGGCGGTGCACAAGAAGTTCAGAAATTGTGCAGCGCGAGTTCATTGGTGCAAGCACAATGAGACACCAGAAACGAATGACGAGGTGCCGATATGGTGCAGGCCTTATTTTTGTTCACAGTCTACCTAACACTGACCGGTGGCAAACCGCACATATGGACAGTTTATGAGGTGCAAACACTTCGGCAAAACACACCACGTTAGTCGACGAGGGTACAGCGCCTACGCCTGAATGCTGCGTCGTCTGCTCAGCTGTTAGTGCGCACGCGCAAGATTGCACCAAGCCGGCACCGTCAGCATAGGAGGTGCAGGAAAATCGTGAACCAGTGCTGCACCTCTCCTGCACCTTTTGAAACGAACGACATGGTTCAGAGGTCACCATTGCTGCACCGCTGAAACGAATGGGAAAGTGCAGCACCTCGTGAACTGGTTCAGGCGGTGCAGGCGAATCGAACATACTTATAGTAGACACCACGGGTGCTGTTTACTTACAACTAATCTTTATTGCCATCGCCAGTGCAAATATGTGCCATAAGCTCTCACAATTCGTTCTGACAATCAAGTTTTGCCAGGAGTGACAAACCAATCTTATTAAGAATTTGTTTAACTAGCAGAGAAACTCACGTGGAGCATGTGTGCAGGAATGAAAGAGCACTAGGGGCAAACAAACAGCGTAAAAACAAAAAGGGCATAAACGACGAAAAAAAAAATTAAAACATCAATTAAAAGACATCGTCGTGTTTGTAGGCACCCCAAGGTCTGATGAGGGGAATAGTTTTCTCTGCAAGCTTGCAGTCAAAGCACCTCTCTTTTGAGCGCGGAGCACTTTCGGGGGGTCAGGCTGCCGTATGCAGTCGTCGCCGCTTGGCATAACGCTGGCAGAAACACATATAGCATAGCCAGCTGTAGCATATTGAGCATGCACTCATGATTAAGAGAGGCTTAAAAGGACTTTTGAGGGCCTAGTTGGTGCATATTGACGAAGCACACAAGAGAGACACAAAAGGGACAAGTGCTACTTTCAACTGTGTATTCCACGACGTCGTCCTGAAACATATACATACGGCACATGCGCAGATGCGTTCAACGAAACAAGCAAGTGAAAATGATAGCAGATTTTCTATATTATACACGTGTCGAGGAATTTATATTCATTCGTGTGCAGAGTGACGGAAGGCTCGCTAACGCACCCCGCCCCCCCTCTTCTTAATGTAAAATCCTTCCAGTAATAAGCGGGCTTGCTCATTGCTGCTTTTTCCGAGAATCTTTGCCTCTCGAAACAATGCCTCACATCCACAAGAGTCCACGTGGTCTGCTAAGTGTGTTCGCTCTTTCTTTTTTATGTTCAGGGCATGCTCTCTAAAACGGTCATTTGCACACCTCCCGGTCTGACCGATATAACATTTCCCACAAGAGAGTGGTATGTCATAGACATTGCCACAGGTGCATGACGTAAGGCGTAAGGTGCCTTTTCTGGCAACCTCGCCTTGTGGTTTTTTCCGCCGATATTCGAGGGCAAATCGAGCGAGCTTGTTGGGGGCAGAAAAAACCACCCCAACGTCGTGCTTATTCGCAACCACCTTGAGGTTATGCGAAACCTTGTGTATATAGGGAACGACCACAAGAGCACATTTCTTTCGAGTGTAGTCACTGGTGTCCGTGTGCATGTGTTGCTTGCACTTCTGTAACAGGTTTTCAGCTACTGCTGTGATCACTGCGGGTGGATAGCCCGCCACCAGCAGCTTCGATACTTGCGCATCAAAGCTCTGTTTAATCTCGTGGGGGCATGATTTCTTCAGCGCGGACTCAAGGCAAAGCTTTTAGCGCTATATGCTTGTGGGAGGACAATCTAGCAACACGACGGGAAGAATTCTCAGCGCAGCAAAGCCTCTCGGGTCCTTGCTCGACTCACGGGCGTACACGCACACTAACTGATTGATCACACACATAAAATATTGAGCTCACGGACGTACGCGCACACTAACTCATCGATCGCACGCGCAAAACATAAAGCACCTACAACACGAAACAACGAATTGTCAACACAACCCGCGTAGTTCGTACGAAACGGATTGTCTCGACTAGTCATGGCTCTCACGATGGCTACGTTGCCAAGGTTGAAAGACTCTCCTTAAAAACGCCTGAAGTTCTCGATATTTACACTTTATTGAAGGCTTAAAGTAGTCAAACAGTTATTGCACAAGGTGGCATGACATATGTGTGCATTCTAGTTGTCGTTCACGAAAATTGCGTGCGAAATTTCGCTCACACGATGACCACGTGATTGCACTGGTTTGCTAAGCTGAGCCCGTGTAGCACTGGCAAACCGCGTTTGCGTTAACTGCGGTTAATCCTGTAAACCACGGTTAAGCATAACCGCAGTTAAAGCTGTCCGTGTGACAGAGGTATTAGCATATCATGTGGACTCTTGTGGATGTGAGGCATTGTTTCGAGAGGCAAAGATTCTCGGAAAAAGCAGCAGTGAGCAAGCCCGCTTATTACTGGAAGGATTTTACATTAAGAAGAGGGGGGCGGGGTGCGTTAGCGAGCCTTCCGGCACTCTGCACACGAATAAATATAAATTCCTCGACACGTGTACAAGATAGAAATTCTGATATTCTTTTCACTCGCTTGTTTCGTTCAACGCATCTGCGCATGTGCCGTATGTATATATGTTTCATGACGACAACGTGGAATATACAGTTGAAAGTAGCGCTTGTCCCTTTTGTGTCTCTCTTGTGTGCTGTGTGTTTTCTGGCGCTAAGTAAATCTCGTCATGAAGAGAGGACTTCTTTCTCTTGTTCTTTGAGTGCCTTGATGATGATGTACAGTGTGGAAATTACTACTGCAGCTAGGGAAATGTGACATAGAAATTGAAAGAGGAAGTGAGAGAGAAAGGAAAAATAAAGAGAGAAAAACACTACCGTATACTACTAGCGCGAGAACACACGGACAAGAAAGAGGACGACACACTGCGCAGTGTGTCGTCCTCTTTCTTGTCCGTGTATTCTCGTGCTAGTAGTATACTGTCATGAATTTCCAACAAGCCCAAGCCGCTACCCCTGAGAAAAACACAGGAGAAAAGAGGAGGAAACAGAGAGAAACAAAGGCTGCCCACTTCCTTCAGGCTTGGCACCACTAGGGTGAAACTAGCTTAATTTGTGTCTTTTCAGTCCAGCTCTGATTACCATGATGGTGTGAACTGTTCTTGCGGACAGCCTGCTGCAGAGTTTTTTCAACTTATTCATTACACTCAACAATAGGTCAACTTCACTATTCAAGTAGGGCGGTACTAGAATTGTGATCAAGCATAAA
>JALIZH010030301.1:0-21521 GCA_030522465.1 Rhipicephalus appendiculatus | reverse complement strand
ACGACGGTTTTTGGTTGTTGCTGGAATGGTGCCATCTTGTCCACCCTGCGCTTTGATTAATTAACCCTTTCAGTCCCGAATTAAATATTTTCAATGTAAGCAACTAGCTCTTACATTTTGAGATGAGCATGATCGTGGTAGTCTTAAAAAACTGAAAAACTATTCGCTCACACTTTTCAGAGAAGAGTAACTAACGTGTCAATTAATTTAACAAATAATTATTATTTATTAATCATTCCATAATTTTTGCTTCATTTACTACATAAAATATTATTTACATAGGATAGCATATTGTCTAATAGCCAAAATTCAAATTTCCGACACAGAACTAAAATTAATGCCCTATCTCTGCACGGTGAAAGAAGACGCTGCCTCAGCGAAATGCGCGAGCAGCACGACAGAAGAAGAAACCTCCGCCGCTGTCAGCCACAGGGAGGTGACAGTTCGCTTCCAAGAAGACTGCTCTCGGACGGTGGTTTGGCTGAGTCTTGGGTGAATTTGACCGGTTTTAATTAATTGACTTTGAATATTACTTGTCCAGGCGATCAGATACGTGACAATGTCTAATTCGTCTCCTGGCCAAGGGCACAGCCCTTGGTCAGCATCCTTGTCTAGTGATGACTTGCCTTTGGAATCTTTTTTCCGCAGTGGTATTGGCAGCATCCCTGTCGCGCTGGTGCCATCGAGCGGTGGATTTATCAGGCTCAACAACCCAAAGGCTATCCAGGCGGAGCTTCAGGCCATGACACCGCACTTCCAATTGATAAGTGATGTCCGTCAGTTCGGAAGAGGTGGCTTAGTATGCAGGTCGTCAGATCGCGCATGTGTTTCAGACATCCTAAAGTGCAAGACATTTGCATCGGTACCGGTGAGTGCCTTTATCCCGCCTCATTTAGCATGCACTAAGGGAATTGTTCGAGGAGTCGACTCTCGACTAACACCAACTGAGACTCTGGAGAAGCTGTCTGATGCTGGAGCAATAGCTGTATACCGGTGCAACCGCCTAATTAACGGTGAGAAAGTTCCCACGGAGTCAGTTATTGCTACCTTTGCCGCTACTTCTTGCCCATCAGAGTTGAAAGTATGGCCACTCATATTCAGAGTAGAACGCCTCGCTTCTCGTCCTCTCCAGTATCGAAACTGTTGGCGTTTTGGCCACAGTTTTGGAGGATGCAAGTCAAATTCACGCTGCAGAGTATGTGGCGATGATCATCCTTCTAATGAATGCACTGCCGAAACGGAAAAGTGCTGCCTTTGTGCAAGAAACCATGCGGCTGATTACTCAAACTGTTCTGCAAGAGCCAATGAAATCCAGCTGCTCGAAATAATGGATAGGCAACGGTGCTCGCGGCGAGAGGCTATAACAGTTGTGAAGGTCAGGGCGTTTGGATACGCTGGTGTCACTTCGAGGCACGATCCACTAACTGAGACAAAGCTTATGAGTTTTATTGAGTCAGCAGTAGAGAAGGCAATGTCGAAGGCGATGGAACAGATCGTTACGAGTGTGAGTGAGTGCATCTCGCAGGTGTTTTGCTCACAAATGACACAACTAGTTTCGACAGCGGTAGTACCGATGGCCAAACTGACACCTTGTGCAGGGGCAGAGATGGCTCATTCAGTCCCACAGCGGAAACCCCGAGGAGAAGAAATGCCAATTCTATCTGAACCCTCCACCTCAACTCATGCAGAGGTTCAGGATGAAATGGAAGTTAGCCAAGATATCAGGCGTCAGAAGCGAACTGGGTCTGCAGTAAAATCTTCCTGCCCAAGTTCAAAAACCAAAAAAAGGAAATTCTAATTCCAGTTCACTTATTAAAGAAAGTATTTTGGAAACGGCAGTTGTTGAAGTGATTCGACCATCAACATAGATACTTTGAAAGTACTACAGTGGAATTGTCGCTCTTTGATTTCGGCTTCAACAGATTTACTTTGCTTAGTTAATCAATTAAATCCCGATATAATAATATTGCAAGAAATCTGGCTTAATCCAGCTAAGAATTATCATGTTAGCAATTTTCGAGTATTTAGGCTAGATCGTCCATCACTAGGAGGTGGTATAATGATACTAATGTGGAATAAATTTTGCCACACAGCGAGAATAGCCTTCCAGCTGATGACCTCAGACTGTGAAATTTTGGCAATAGACCTTAGTATGCCAGGGCATCGACCTTTTTCCGTTATAAACGCATATTTTCCTACGGGTGTACACAGTACACAACAATTAGATGCTGTCCTAGCCAGTTGTAAGAATGACTTCCTCCTGACCGGTGACTTCAATTCCCATCATGTTTCATGGGGATTTAGAACAGACTCTTCTGGTGCTCTTCTCTGGGATTGGATAATTCACAAAAATCTTACCTGCCTAAACGTGAGGCAGCCTACATTTATTCGCGGTCGGACACGATCAGTATTAGATCTTACGTTTTGCAGCTCAAGTGTTTCAGTGAAGTCCTGGAAAACAATTGATTTCGCTTCAAATAGTGGCCATCTTCCTGTACACTTTGAAATCGCATGTCCCATAAAATCTGTTAAAAGAAAAGAGACTACATTGGTCAATTACAAAACGTTTAAAACCTGCTTGCGTTCTAATATTAAGGCAGTGTCTAGTGGTCGAAACGAAGACCTCGGTAGGAATGTCTGTTCAGCTTTAGAAATCTCTAAAAACAAAGCAGAATTTGTAATTGCTTCGGCGTCAACAAAAAAAGTGCCCCGCAAAGCAGATGGTGGAATACTGAGTGCACACGGGACTATAGAAGAAGAAAAGCTGCATGGAAAAGACTTATATGTAATCAGAGTCCACAAAAGTGGAAGGACTATCGATTCATTTCGGCAACATTCAAACGTACTGTCTCGCGAGCGAAAGAGGAATATGATGAAAAACATTTTGAGTACCTCTCTAAATCGGATAACAAACGTGCTTTATTCAGTTTCCTTCGAGGTAGAAAGAAGCTTCCTATTCCAGGAAATGTAGACTCAGTAGTTCACACCTCACAAGAACTACAACAATCATTAGATCAATTGGCTCAAGGACTAGAAAACAGGTTCGCAACGCGGCTTCCACATTCTATTTCTACACCAGCGTTCTCTGACTACACAGAAATCTCGACTTCCGAATTAAACCAGGCCATGGAAAGATTTCCAAATGCAGCACCAGGCCCGGATGGTATAACAAATACGATGCTAAAGATACTATACCAGGAATATCCGAATGATCTTTTAGGTCTTATAAATTATTCTCTTAGAAAAGCATGGATTCCTTATGAATGGAAGATAGCCAAAATTATACCATTGCTTAAAGGGGAGCTCCGGTGCATTTTCGACCATACCGAGATAAGGCCGTTTTCAAATAGTATTAACAGTCCTGCAACAGCTAGGGCGGTTCATTTTGCCGACACACTCGCCAATAATTTTAAATAAGCAATGAAAAACGAGTCAAAACCGAAACCGAAACGGGGAGCTGCTTCGTGCTCCATGCTGGGTACTCCATGACGTCATGGCGTCACCAAATCCGCTACACGCCACCACGGCACGTAAACATTGCTCACGTGCCTCTTCTTTCGCGGGAAAAGCAAACTGCCGATGTCTTCCGACGTGGAAACAAGCTGTGCCAGCTCGTCTGAACTGACCAGCGAGGAGTCCAGCGATGAGGAGTGCAGCTACATGAGCGCGGAAGCGTCGCCTGTGCTAGCGTCAGCGTCGCCTCGAAGAACAAAATGCCCCCCACCTCCCCGAAGGGGAATCGTGAGGAAATGCGAATGCATTTCGCGCGCGCTTCACTCCATTTATATATGGTGGTTGTGGTTCGAAGAAGGAAAAAGGCGCCTAATTTCTGCAGCCTGGTCGGGAGCACGGCACAGCGCCATTTTTTAAATGCGAATGCATTTCATAGTCGGGCTATGTCAGGCATCCGGCGTTGTGCGGCGTTGGCGTTGTCCGCGGCAGGTGTTTTCTCTCCGCTCTGAGTGGAGAGGAGGAGCGCGCTCTAACGCGTGAGGGCGCTCGCATCGCGGGAGCTCGGCGGAGCTATATATGAAAAAAAAATAAAAAAAACACAAAAAAGCAAAAAAAAAATAATAAAAAAGGCGCTGCGCCGTGCTCCCGACCGCGCTTCAGAAATTAGGCGCCTTTTCCTTCTTCGAACCACAACCACCATATATAAATGGAGTGAAGCGCGCGCGAAATGCATTCGCATTTCCTCACGATTTCCCTTCGGGGGAGGGGGGGGGGGGGGGCTTTTTTTGCTTTTTTTTCTGTTTTTTTATTTTTTTGCTTTTTTTTCTGTTTTTTTTATTTTTTTTTAAATTTTTTTTTTCATATATAGCTCCTCCGAGCTCCCGCGATGCGAGCGCCCTCACGCACTAAAGCGCGCTCCTCCTCTCCACTCACTCTCCGCTACTACACTCTCGCCGCGGACAACGCCAACGCCGCACGACGCTGGATGCCTGACATAGCCCTCGACTATGAAATGCATTCGCATTTAAAAGCGCGCGCCGCGAGCAAGCGTCCGTCTGGGGGGGGGACGAGAAAGGAGTACCTAGATACGTCACGTACACAGGGTGGCCCGCATTTGAAGGTATGATTCCGGAATTGGTTACCAATTTTTAAAACTCGTTCTCCGAAAAACTAAATTACTTACGCCTGTATAATTTGGCACATATCATCAGGGCACCGAAGAGCACTTATGTTTAAAGTTTTATTTAAATCGGTGAGTATCGAAAAATCACCAGAGTTCCCCTTTAAGAAGCAAGGGGCAGGCTATAATATCGACAATATACGACCGATTGCCTTAACATCTAATGTAGTAAAACTTATCGAAAGGGTACTTCATGGCCATATAACAAAATTTATTACTGAGAAACAACTGTTGAGCCCTTCCCAAATAGGTTTTAGACCTGGATATTCTATATGGCATGCGCATGTAGATCTCGAAAGTCGAATTCACATTGCCCGGCACAAAAAGCAGCATGCGGCTTTAGTTACGTTAGATATATGTAAAGCATATGATAGTGTAGAGCATTCTGTCTTAATTAATCAGTTATGGAGCCATGAGTTTCCACCTTATATGGTAGCATGGGTGACAAAATTTTTAAGTGAAAGGGAATTTTATTGTTTTCAAGACGGATTATCTTCTTGCAAACACAAACAAACCCGTGGTGTTCCTCAGGGGTCAGTACTTTCCCCCATATTGTTTAACATCTTGCTAAGTAATATCCCCGTTCAGCCAGATGTGAAAACTTATGTTTATGCCGACGACATTGCTTTCTTTGCTATGGCCAATGACATTCATTGCCTTTACGATATCTTGCAAGCATACTTAAACAAACTCGAAAATTGGCTAGATGGTCTGCAGTTGAACCTGAATACTCATAAGACTGCTATTCTTGTTTTTCTAGTTCAAGACCCTGTGCACATATCTATCAATTATAAGCTCCAAGATATCCCGCAAGTAGAATCTTTAAAATACCTTGGAGTTATTTATAATGAACATCTCAATTGGCGCCCTCACATTGAACACGTCGCGACAAAAGGAGCATGCGCAATGGGTGTTTTGCGCAGATTGAGCAGCCGTAGATCTGGGATGAGAAGGAAGACCCTGTTGATATATAAAATGTATGTCCGACCTGTGGTAGAGTTCGGCTGCGTTCTTTTTTCTGGTGCGCCAGCCTACAAGCTTCGGCCGCTAGTTTTGTTGGAGAGAGAGGCTTTACGGCTATGCTTAGGACTTCCAAAGTATACTGCAAATGCAGTGTTATACCTAGAAGCGCGAATTCCACCCCTATTACGCCGCTTTAACATTCTTACGGTGCAGACATTTTTAAGATTATATGAAGCACCCGCTAACCATGATAAAATAATTTTTATCTCTAATCCTGATTTATTTTTCTCCGTACATTGGCCCAGATTTCACAAACCGCAAATAATATTTGTTCAATCATTTCTTCATCCACTAAATGTACAAATTCGTGATTTCATTCCTATAACTACGCAACATGATACCGCAGAAATTGTTTACCATGACATCTTTCCAAATCACGCCAAACTATTACCTTCCGGAATTTTAAATGGGCTATTGCAAGAGCATCTGAGTACTTTACCAACGAAGGTCGTTATTGCAACAGACGCATCGCAATCGGATGAAAAATCTGGCATCGGAATATTTTGTCCTGAACTTGACTGGTCATTTTCTCTACGACTACCCGATTTTCTTCCAATCTTTTTTGCGGAATTTATGGCAATAGTTCTAGCTTTGCGTAAGTTAAGTACTTCAATTCCTGTAGCAGCAATTATAACTGACTCCTTATCTGTGTGCTCTTCTCTGTCCACATCGGGTGCGACGCCTTTACTGAGACTCTTTAAATCTTTAGTTCCCTGTCATCTCCGGTGCATTCATTTAATATGGGCACCGGGACACAAAGGCTTGTGGGTAAACGAAATGGCGGATTCTCTTGCGAAAGCGTCGCTTTCCGCGCCGATCATTCCTGTTTTACCACTTACAGCACACATCACGGAGGCACGATTTCGGACACTTACGATTAGGCAAAGTTCATCGGACCCTGCACTGACTTCTTCTCCTGAGTACAAACACCTGTTATTTCCCTGGCGCAGCGACCAGTCTAAATCAAGGATGATGGAGGTTGCCATCACAAAATTTCGTTGCCGAGTTATCTCCCTCAAATTTTACCATCATAGAGCAAGTTTAGCCAATTCCCCTATGTGCCTTTTCTGTAATGAGGAGGAAACGATTGGTCATTTTTTATTATCTTGTCGCCGATTTAATACATTCAGAAAAAGCATACTAGTACCACCTCTTTGAAAACTGGGCCTGCAGTTATCGGAACCTGTTCTTCTTTCTTTTGGAGCCACTACTCTGGGGTACAGTCACAGGGAGGTTTTAATTGCCGTTCAGGAATACATCACTGCGACTAAACGATTCTCTTTCTAAATTCTGCGTGCATTAGATATTTCATTACCGGCAATGGGCACTTTAATCAATAATTAACTAACAAGCGCACCTAGGAATAACACAATACAGTAAGTATCGGGAAAATTCACCTTCTACTTGGCCAATCCCCTCCATGGGTATGAGCCATATCTGGAGGAAAACAACAACAACAACGACCGCTTCTGTAATTTCTTCGCTCAGACGTGACCTGCCTTTATTATATGTACCATGTTGACACCACATGTGGGGCAGATGCTAAATACGGGCTCTTGAGGAAGAACAAAGCTTTATCTTTACCAGATGCTTGCTGACTGACCTACATAATTTATGATTCCAATTGGAATCACAGGGACTGAAAGGGTTAAATAAGCTACCCGTAACATAATTGGTGGAGGTGGAAGACTCCCGTACCTCGATGGAGACGCGCAGCGGTCGTAACACCGGCGACCCTACGCCGACTTCGGCTGCCGGTAAATCATCACCGCCGACCTCTTCAGCCCAGGCCACCACCTATGTCACACTACCACCCCTCCGGCATCCCGGCACTTTCTCCGGTGACGGTACCATCGACGTTGACGCCTGGCTGAACCGGTACGAGCGCGTCAGTGCTACTCACCGCTGGGATCGCACGCTCATGCTCGCTAATGTTATTTTCTACCTTGACGGCACTCCGCGGGCATGGTTTGAAACACACGAACAGGAAATAACGAGCTGGGATCTCTTCAAAGAGAAGATCCGTGACCTATTCGGCTATTCATCTGGTCGTCAGCTCGCTGCAAAGAAGGCTCTCGCCACGCGCGCCCAGACGTCTACCGAATCCTACGTCTCATACATTCTTGACGTCTTGGCCCTCTGTAGCAAGGCCGACCAGCGCATGTCGGAAGAGGAGAAGGTTAACCACGTCCTCAAAGGGATTGCCGATGATGCCTTCAACCTGCTGGTCTTTAATAATGTCACGAGCATCGACGCAATCCTGACAGAATGCCGCCGTCTAGAACAGGCTAAAGCCCGCCGCGTCGCCCAGAGCATCACCCGCCTTCCGAACACAGCGGCTACTTCCTCTTGTGATGACGCCTTCCGCCAGGTTCCTCGATGTGACGACCTCACCCGCATCATTCGTCGGGAGGTTGAGGCCGCACAACCAGCAGCCACTCCATCCCCGACGCCTGACCCTTCCCCGACTACGATCTCCGTGATACAGGCCGTCGTTCGTCTAGAATTATCGAACGTCGGCCTACATCCTGTTCCACCCGTCTACTCTGCTGAGCCTTTTTATCGTCGCCCCTCCGCCCCTCGCCTTGCTTCCAACTACGGTACTTCCAACTATTCTCGACAGCGCAATATGTCCGAACCGTTGCAAGAAATCCTCGTTTGATATTACCGACAACCCGGAATCTTTTGGACGTTACTGTAGACAATGTTCCTGTGAACGCGTTGATCGATACCGGGGCGCATGTATCCATTATGAGTGCTGTTCTTCGCCGACGACTGAAGAAAGTTGTCACGCCCGCCCTAAACCGAGCCGTACGTGTCGCCGACGGGGGAACTGCCGCTATTATTGGCATGTGCTCTGCCCGTGTGACTATTGCAGATAGCACTGCAGTTCTTTTCGCCGTTATCGAAAATTGCCCCCATGACCTCATTCTTGGCATGGATTTTCTATCTGCTCACTCTGCCCTTATAGGCGATGCGCAAAGCGCCGACGACGCCATCTGCCGCCACGGCTCGGAAGCGCAGGCGGGCTCGGGCGAGCAGTTTTCCCGCGAGCGTGTACGCGAGTGGACGGGTGGACGTGTTTTCATCGTGATTTAACGCCTCTGTCGGGCTTCAGCGATGTCGAAAAGTAACTGCCGCGTTGTCGGCTGCTCAAACACATACAAAAAATCGCCAGAAACGCGCTTCTACAGGTTTCCGGTGCTATTTCATGAGCGAGATGCGAAGGCGGTGGATTGCGGCTGTCCGACGCAGAAGGTAAGCAATCGCGCTTTCTTTACGACAGTGTTAGAACGATTACCGTGTTTTTATTTCTCCATTTATGTCGCTACGTCTTCAGCGAACGCCACTGCGTTTACACTTGGTCGCCTCGCCTGCATTGTAGACGCTACAATGCACATGAGGTTGTTATTACTGATAAGACGCGATGCCTAGGCTCTCTTGAAATACGAATGGCGCGAAGCGCAATGCCAGTGTGGGGCAGGTGACGGCTCCTCTACAAAAGCGCCGTGGAATCACACGTGTGCTGCACGAAATCGGCTACATTCTACCTATTGATGGCACTGGAATGGGATCACCGGTGCAGAATGTTCGCTGTGCGCTCGCCTCAACTCTACGCATATTGGCTGTAAAACATGGCACCTGTGCGCATTGAAGGCTTTTGACAGGACATTCAACCGATTCAACCTCCTTTTGAATGCCTCGTAACATGACTTCATGCTGATGTGACCGAGGAGGGGGTCCAGGCTGCCACCCAGGCTCCGGCAAAGAACTCTTGCGAGGCTTCTTGCTTACAAAAAAGGCACGTTTATTTACATATTTACAAGAGTAAACAAACTAGGCGTAGAGACGCGCCTTTACATGAGAAGAGTTCGCAAGCGACAAGAGGCCCCCAGCGCACTCTCGATGCGCTCCTTTTATATCCGTCCGTGCACTTGCGTCTCGTCAAGTCTTTTCACAGGACGCGGACTGCGTGTACCAGCAACGCCGCTGCGCGTTCCCTGCAGCGCACAAGAACACCTCTTGCGTTCCTGCTGGACGCGGACTGCGTTTGGAAGGCATTCCGATGAGCGTCCCTTGCAGGCCGCCTTGCCGGTTATAACAATGCTAATAGGAAACCCTTGCGCCACCAGCGCAAGCTGCCGAGATATTTTTTCACAAGTTTATCGTGCTGGTTTCAAAGTTTTACCAACGCTGACCCTTCGCGTGGCCACACCCCTGAAATCCATGCGCCGGTGCGACAGCGCTCCCTCAAAATCTACTATATAAACACATGGCACGTAAACGAAGCTACTGTGTCGAGAAAAAAACGTTGGTTCACGCGTTGGTTCACTATTATAAAGTGCAGCTCCTTTGCGCACACTATCGCCGCAAAAGTAATAATTTGGGACGCGCAAAAGCGGCAAATCGCACGCGCACACTTCCGTCATGCTTGCTTGCAGTGAAAGGAGGCGTCTGCTACGCGGCCCGCTTGCGGTTCCAACGGCCGCCGCTACGCGGCTTTCAGCGGCGCCCCTATAAGCGCTGCGCATCGCCGATAGACTGCTCAGCCGGCTCTTTTCACCTTGATTTGCCTCTCCTTTCCGATCCGACCGACCCACCTCAAAGCCGTCTCTGCTGCATCGATACTGCGATGCCGCCATTGGGCATGGCGGCATCGCAGTGAACATGTCGAATAACCCCTTTCGTCTTCTTGATCCAGGCGCTCAGCCTTCTGCTTCCTTGCGACCGCTTCGCGGACGGCATCTGGACACCTCAGCGCACCGTGTCGGCGCTGACTGCTCTGCCGTGTGCTGAGTGCTGCAAAGCACCGATCGACGAACTAGCAAGCGGTGCCTTTCTTGGACTGTTGGACCGACTGGACTACGCCCCCCTCGGAAGCGTATCAGCCACCCCAACGTTATCGACATCATACGCCTATAAACAGCGCTGTGAGCCTGGCAACGTCATTGGGCATGGCGGCATCGCAGTGAACATGTCGAATAACCCTTTCGTCTTCTTGATCCAGGCGCTCGGCCTCCTGCTTCCTTGCGACCGCTTCGCGGACGGCATCTGGACACCTCAGCGCACCGTGTCGGCGCTGACTGCTCTGCCGTGTTCTGAGTGCTGCAAAGCACCGATCGACGAACTAGCAGGCGGTGCCTTTCTTGGACTGTTGGACCGACTGGACTACGCCCCCCCCTCGAAGGCGTATCAGCCACCCCAACGTTATCGACATCATACGCCTATAAACAGCGCTGTGAGCCTGGCAACGTCATTGGGCATGGCGGCATCGCAGTCAACATGTCGAATAACCCTTTCGTCTTCTTGATCCAGGCGCTCAGCCTTCTGCTTCCTTGCGACCGCTTCGCGGACGGCATCTGGACACCTCAGCGCACCGTGTCGGCGCTGACTGCTCTGCCGTGTGCTGAGTGCTGCAAAGCACCGATCGACGAACTAGGCGGCGGTGCCTTTCTTGGACTGTTGAACCGACTGGACTACGCCCCCCTCAGAGGCTTATCAGCCACCCCAACGTTATCGACATCATACGCCTACAAACAGCGCTGTGAGCCTGGCAATGTCATTGGGCATGGCGGCATCGCAGTGAACATGTCGAATAACCCTTTCGTCTTCGTGATCCAGGTGAGAAAACATTTTGGCAAATGTTACAAAAGTAACGAGATATGTCTTGTGGTGCTGCCATGCCCAGGCCAAGTGTTTGCAACTGTGTGCCATTGTATAATATCCTTGAAGTACTTGTTGATGCTTTCCGGGGATGTAGAAAGTAACCCAGGCCCTAGCAATCAGGAAGTCTTGACCGAAATCCGCAAGTTGGCTGGTGACATAAGTGCTTTAAGGGGAGATGCGGGTCGAAAAACGCGAGTTTTCTAAAAAATGATCGATTTTTTGTTTTCACCTGTTTTGTTAAGATTAGTACCTCTACTGTTCTGAAAAAAAAATCTATGTCGAGACTCAACTGGAAATGATTTAAAATTGCGTCTAAAGAGCACAAGGTGGCTGTCAAAAGGCCGAAAGTGTGTCATCTTCGAGCACCTTGCCGCTGATAATGCGCCGCTGCTCGCCATTGTCGACCGCATGGGGCGAAGAGCCGAGCCTCACTCTTCAAATAACGACGGTTTCCCGCGCTGCTGCAGCGCAAGAAATAATAAAGAGAAGCACGCTTTTGCCGCGCTTTTCGAGCGCCGCGACTGGCTTTTAAATCACGTGGTACGGATCGGGGGCCGCCATTGGCCGCTGCGCGCCTGTGTGTGCTGTGAAGTCTACATGCAGGATCCGTGTCTCGTCGAGCAGCGCAGTTGAACAACGACTTTCTCGAGTGCTTATCCGTTATGGATGAAGAAAACCGTGGTAAGCGCGGTCACCGGCCTGTGAAGTTTCACTCGGCGCACAAATTTCGAGGACGCCGGCGCAAATCAAAGCCAAACACTCAAACCACGAAAAGATCGTCTGCTGCCGCAAGGTGTAGTGGCAGTGACGCCGATGCGTCCGACGAGTTTGCCGTGGCATTCGAATATGTGAGTGCCTCCCGGAAAAAGATCGGACTCTTCGAAGACGAAGAAAAATCACAGGACGACGAGTCTTCGTTGATTGCTGATATGACAGCACTGAACATGCTTGTGCGCGGTGCAATGTGTCCGACGTGTCGCAATTTGGGATTACGTGTCCGGGAACCGGCCGACAAGCGGAAAGGACTTGCGTCATTCGTGGAACTGCACTGCCCAAACAGTGAGTGCCCCGAAAAATGTCTCAGAAACTAACAGGAGAAGCAAGGGCTCGTCGGCGTGCGCTGAAGAAGAAATCTCTTGTCGAGGAGTCAGCTCGAAAGAGCCGCGAGGGCCAAACCTATGGTGCTGGCGCATTTTAATGGCAGTGGCCTCTACAAGGAGGATTGTTCTTTCTTGTGTATAAATTTCATCGCACTTAATGAAATCTTTGATAAATAAACCTGCCATTTTGACTTTAAAACTCATTTTTCTCAAAACACAAATTTTGTCATTTTTTTCAATGTGCCCCTCCTTTTTTCGGGTACTTCTGGTGCTCAGATCTCCATGAAATTTTGCCCAAACATTTTCCAATGTATGATAAATACAATTATCTTGTTTTAAGTTTCAATATTCTTATTATATAATTAAAAACATTATGTAAACTTTTACTCGGGTAGGAGAAATATGAACTTCCCACGTAAAAATTTTTCATGTCTAGTACATATTTTGTATGGACTTCCTAGTTAGTTATTTGCATTCTACACTTTATTTGAAACATTATGAACTATCTATGGTAAAAAATTATTCAAGTTTAGTTATGAAAAGAGGGGGGGGGCAAAAAGCTTAAGTTTTTCATTTTGTCATGTTGCAAAACTAAAAGTATGCAACTTGCAAGAAATCTAATTATATATTTGAAATCAGCAGAAAAAGTTCTATAAGCAGCTCAAGTTTCATTGCTCTAGGGCGAATATTAAAAAAAAAGTGTCTTCGAGTAGCATCTCCCCCTTAAAAAATGACAACAAGGCCATAAATGTATCTCTGGAAGCCATTCATGTAAATTTAGACACTTTGGCAACCTTGAGGGCAGAATGGCCGGTGTTGAGGATAAAATAGCGACATTTGAGACTACCATTACTAGTCTTCAACTCAAGGTTGATGACCTCGAAAATAGAAGCAGAAGGTGTAATTTAATTATTTATGGCATTCCGGAAGAAGAAAACGAGAAAGCTAATGACCTAGATGTACAAATTTCTGAAAAACTTATTAAATGTACTCTCGGTGTCACGATCTCTGGAATTGAGAGAATGCACCGCCTAGGCACTAAAACAGAAAACAAAACGCATCATGAAGTTGCAGTGCTTCGAGGACAAGGCGAAAATAATGAAAAACTGCTATAAGCTTAAGAATTCCCGTGTGTCTGTGGGCGAAGATTTTTCACTCCCGTGTGCGTAACATCCGGAAAAAACTTTGGGACAGCAGCAAAAGCAACCGAGATAAGGGTGAAAAAGTCTCACTTGTGTACGACAAGATAAAGATCTATGACCAAGTCTATTCTGGGACGAACATAAAGAAGCCAGGGTAGTCGTAGGAAAGAAACCTGTCGTCCGGAAGGCAAAAAACTGAGTGAATATGAAATGCCCCTCAGCCTAGTGATAGTGAATATAAACGCCAGAAGTGTTGTGAACAAAAGCACGGACCTTGAAGCATTCATTCTTGAACATGAATCCGATATTGTAAAAATAACCGAAACATGGCCTTCTCCTGATATTTCAAGTAACAGTATATTCCCTCCGGGTTATACTGTCATACGTAAAGATAGGTGCTCACGCGGGGGTGGCGTAGCTGTATTGATAAAAGAAAATATCTACGTCACACCTATGCCGGAAGTCGTTGGTGCTGAAGCAGTTTGGTTTAAAATCACCATAGATAAGTGCTTCCTTTATTTAGGCACCATGTACCGGCCCCCTAATGCTTCACGTGATGTCTTACACGTACTAGCAAATTACATGGAAGCTCATTTTACGCAGATTACAAAGATAATCCATACGGGGGGATTTCAACTTTGCTGGTATAACGTGGGATTCCCTTGATGATACAGCCGATACCAATCATCCAGAGGAGCTGCTTGAACTGAGTTTTAACTTTAGCCTTAGACAGCTTATACGGGAGCCAACACGTGTTACTACAAAAAAGCAGGAATGTACTTGATTTGACGTTTGTGAGCGATAGCATAGCAGAAGACAGTGTTTCATGGGAAGTTGTCGGTGGCATATCACACCACGAAGCGACTAAACGTTCCTTGATGTTGGGCACACCCCCGCCTAAGGAAAAAGGGAGTACACGAATTTTCAACTGGGCGAATGCCGATGACTTCTTGATTACCTAGATCTATCTTATTCTACCTTTAGCTCGCTGTCGCAAGATGATACAGTTTCAGTGGATGGATTATGGACAACCTTTGAAAGAATCGTTCAGCACTGCTTATCAAAATATGTTCCCACAAAGATCAAACCAGTCCGCAAGACAAACCCTTGGATAACAAGAAAAATAATACAACTAAAACGAAAGCTTGCCAGATTAAGGAAAATGAGAAATAAACTATCGATACCAGGCTACACCGCTAAAATAAGTGAACATTCTCGTGCATTAAAATCTGCTGTAAAAATGGCAGAAGATGAATATATGAATGTCACCTTAAGTAGATTTATCAAAGAATCTCCTTCTAAGTTTTGGCGATACCCTAATTCGAAGCCACGTGAAATCAGTAATCCATCCCCTGCTGAAGCTACTGCAAAGGCTACGAAGTTCAATGATTACTTTGTTTCAGTATTTACACGAGACAACGGTGAAAAACCCGACCTCAGTTATCTTCCAAGTAACACGGCAAAGCTAGACGACTTAATCCTAACTCAATCGGGCATTTTCTGCCTATTACTTGAAATTGACCCTAAAAAATCCTGTGGTCCCGACAATATTCCAAATGCATTTCTGAAACGATACGCAGAATGGATGTCAAAGTCCTTACTGATTATATATAAGAAATTAATTAGAAACTGGTGAACTCCCGGAGAAATGGAAAACAGCCAAGGTTATTCCTGTCCATAAGTCCGGCGACCTTACCAACACATCCAACTACCGACCAATCTCGCTTACTTGTACGGCCGGAAAAATCCTTGAACATCTAATCCTGAAACACCTTGTATCATTTGTAGAAAAAAACTTCATTGTCCCGAATCAGCATGGCTATCGGAAAGGACTGTCCACAACTACACAACTGATTGAGACAATCCACGACTTAGCACTTACAATGGACAAATGTGGCCAAACGGATATAAATTTCTTGGACTTATCCAAAGCATTCGACCGGGTTTCCCATCCTAAGTTACTTCAGAAACTATCTCGGCGAGAACAACATCACCAAGTGGATAAAAAGCTATCTTTCAGGACGACGTCAATGTGTTTACTGCAAAGACCACTCCTCGGATTACGGCGATGTGCTGTCTGGCGTTCCACAAAACGCCGTTTTAGCTCCTATGCTTTTTCTTCTTTTTATTAATGATTTGCGCATCAATTGTGACGCAACAGTAAGAATGTTTGCAGACGACTGCATTATCTAACCTGCCTTGAAGATCAGATAATTCTAAACAGAGCCCTTGAACATATAACACAGTGGTGTCGGACGTGGCAGATGGTGACTAACGCAGAAAGAACGGTTTGTATGACAGTGACGAATAAAAGAGCGCCCATGAACTTCCCTTATTATTTAGAAGGACAGATGTTAAAGAAAGTGGAAGAATATAATTATTTAGGTGTCATAATCTCATCAGATCTCAAATGGGACTAGCAGGTAACATATGTTGTTAACAAAGCAATGGCAGTCTTGTACTCTTTAAAACGTTCCCTTAGATGCGCATCTGCAGATACTAAACGCCTTGCATACTTGTCACTCGTTCGCGCAATACTGGAATATGGAATAATAATGTGTCCAGCAGTAGGTGCGTCGTGAAGTTCCTGGAGCACGGCGAGCCGTAGATGCTTGGGAACGACTAGTAACTGCTCAGGACCATAGGACTGAACGTTGCGGCGATATAAAATGCCATCATGCAATGTGAACATCCGGAGAGAAGGGTCGGTGGGCGCGTAGCTTAGGCGGTCCATAAGGTTTCGAAGAACAGGGTCTTGTCGTTGCTCGTCGCCTATGTGGAGAAAGCCGGATATGGACAGAGTACAGATGTCCATGTCAGCATCGGTGTCGTCCGGTTGATCCACGGGATTGCGAGATAGGCAGTCAGCGTCGTTATGCATGCGTCCAGATTTATGCACTATCGAGAAGTCATATTCTTGTAGTCGCAATGCCCAACGTGCAAGTCGTCCAGTTGGGTCCTTTAAAGAGGAGAGCCAACAGAGTGCGTGCTGATCAGTTATGACGCGGAAGGGACGACCAAACAAGTGAAGAGTTTTTTTTCGAAATGAGTCAAATCCACCAAAACAGAATTTGTGAAAACAGTGAAAATTTGTTACGCAATGTAAATACAACGCTTTCAAACCTATTACGCGATATATTTTACATGTCAGCTAGTAGAAGTTTACGGCCACAATTAATTAAAAAATATACAGCGGACTTGACCAATATTAGCATGATAACTTTGGATTTGGCTCATATTGAAATGACACATTCAATTCGAGGCGGTATTCTTGCAAAAATTTTATTGAAATCGAATTTCAAGAGCAGTATGATAGAGTTTTGGCCGAAAAGCCATCAAAGATAGGCAACAGTACTTCAATTAAGGGCCTTCAACTATACACGAAGAGCCGGTGCGTCTTCTTCACAGCACAAGCAGCTGTACTCGAAATCTTCTGTATGATCATTTTCTTTGGCACGCCTGAGGACACTGACAAAATAAGCGAGCTCTTGATTCTCTTGCCATGAACTGCCGAAATGCTTTACGAGAAGGCTCGTCACATCTATCAATTTCATTTTGTTGACATGATGAGTGTACAGTGGGCATTGCACGGTAGCTTGTGCAAGGGACTTTCCCCTCTTTAGGACTGGCACGAAATTTGATACGGAAACATTATAGTGGGGTTCTGCTCTAACTCTAGGGCTTCTACCAGCTGCATTTCTTTGAATGTAGAAGACCTTGGTTTCTGTTATCTTAAACGGCAAGCTGGATGTCGATTTCATCTCTGCCGTACAGTAGGCTTTCCAGTCATACACGTCCCAATGTTTTCCGAGCTCTAGCACAGTGCCATGATATGAAAAAATCATTTGGTAGCTTTGGGGATTCAGGATTTCTTCGTGTTTTTTCGTGAGGATTTCTTCCTCACGTCCTTTTCAATCCGGCCAAATACCCTGTCTGGAGGTAAAAAGCTCTGCTATTGGCTTACTGGATTTGCCTCATTTCGAACCGTACAGTGCACGGATCTGGCTCAATTTCGTTTTGAAACGAAATCTGTAAGCACTCGTAGCTGGTTGTATTGACCCATTTCGTTTCGATAACTGTTTTACAGGAAAGTTGAGAGTATGTACGTGCCAATGGAGCTTTATTTGAGCTAGTTTCGGTTTCTGGATTTAGCTCATTTCGAAAAAAACTCCTCAAGTACGATCGAAATTTCGCGACAGCCCAAACGAGCGTAAGGCATTCTCGCTCAGTTATCGAGTAATTGCGTTCAGACGTGGAGAGAAGGCGGCTCGCGTAGGCGATGACACGGTCGTGGCCCTGCTGATGCTGAGCGAGAACCGCGCCGATACCATGACCACTCGCATCAGTGCGTACTTCAGTGGGCGCCGAAGGGTCAAAGTGCGCGAGAATCGGTGAACTTGTGAGCCGCTCAATAAGGGTAGAGAATGCTTGCTCTTGGTGCGGTCCCCAGAAGAAAGAGGTGTCCTTCTTAAGGAGGTCGGTCAGAGGACGAGCGATGTCGGCAAATTTCTTTACAAAGCGACGGAAATAGGAGCATAAGCCCATAAAACTGCGGACAGCTTTCGTCGACGAAGGAATAGGAAAATTTCGCACAGCGCGAACTTTCTCTGGATCAGGTTGGATTCCTGCAGCGTTTACGAGATGCCCGAGCACGGTAATTTCGCGGCGACCGAAGTGGCATTTAGATGAATTCAGCTGAAGGCCAGCAGAGCGAAACACAGAAAGGATAGTTCTGAGGCGCTGCAGGTGGATTTCAAAAAGTCGGCGAAAACACGATCACGTCGTCGAGGTAGCAGAGGCACGTTGACCACTTTAAGCCACGCAAGAGGGAGTCCATCATGCGCTCGAATGTAGCTGGCGCATTGCACAATCCAAACGGCATGACTTTGAACTGGTATAAGCCATCTGGTGTTACGAAGGCGGTTTTCTCGCGGTCCATCTCATCAACGCTGATCTGCCAATAGCCTGACCGTAGATCAATTGAAGAAAAATAGTTGGATCCATGAAGGCAGTCAAGGGCGTCATCTATGCGTGGCAGTGGATACACATCTTTTTTTGTTATCCGGTTTAGGTGACGGTAGTCGACGCAGAAGCGCCACGAGTTGTCCTTTTTCTTTACTAAGACCACCGGGGATGCCCACGGGCTACTCGATGGTTCAATAATCTGCTTGTCCATCATCTTGTCGACCTCTTTTTGTATGATGGTCCTTTCCGCAGCGGAGACGCGATATGGTCGCCTACGAATGGGGCTCGCGTCACCGGTGTTGATGCGATGGGTGACAACAGATGTCTGTCCGAGGGGCCGGTCGTTCAAGTCAAAGATATCCGAATAAGATGACATCAGGTGACGAAGAGCTGTTGTGTGTTGCGCAGCAAGATCAGGGGCAATCATCTTACTAATGTTGTCCGCAGTCGACGAGGACGAAGTAATAGGCGACAAAGGTGTGCTGGAACCGGAGAGAGATTCAGTGGCCAAAGAAGAGATCTGATATTCTTCCAAAGGGGTGAGATGCGCCATGGCGATGCCATGGGGAAGCACGTGCGTAGAAAAGCCAAAATTGACGACTGGCACGCAAGCCCGATTCTCTCTTATTTCGATTATGGTGCTTGGCAGGGCAATATTTCGCGTCAGAGCCACGTTGGTGAGCGGCGAGACTACATAGTCGCCGTCGGGGACGCGAGGAGAGGACGTCAGGATAACAGCTGTAGCAACTTGTGGGGACAGGCGAGCGAATTCAGCAGAACATAAACGGGGTGATGCACAATTTGCGGCGTCGGCAGAGAAGGGCAGATCCAGCTGTACAACTCCTTCGGAGCAGTCAATTTGAGCTGCGTGCTTTGAAAGAAAGTCTATGCCCAGAATGAGGTCGTGCGGGCACTGTTCGAGTACAATAAATAAAACAATAGTGTAGTGGCCACCGACGGTAACACGGTCTGTACACATTCCAACAACAGGTGCAGTGCCACCATCGGCGACTCGTACTGTGTTCGTCGCGGCGGGTGTGAGAACCTTCCTGAGCTTTCGGCGGAGAGCAGCGCTCATAACCGAAAGCTGCGCCCCCGTGTCGACAAGAGATCTGACATTAACACCATCAACTTGCACGTCCAGTAGGTTTCCGCATGTAGGCAGGGTCGGTAGAGGTTTTGAAGGCCGGGTCGTAGTTGCAGCGTCACCTCCGGGAGCTGCGCCGCCTAGTTTCCCGAAGTGAAACGGCCGGTTCTGGATGGGGACGAAGAGCGGTGCATGAGAGGTGACTGTGTCCGACGACCTTGCGGAGACGGGGAGCGGCTGGACCTTGGCGGAACACTGTCGACGTTGATGCTCTGAGTCGGCGTGTAGGGCGAGAAGGTATGACTGTCGGGCAGCTGGTGGTAGCGACTAAGAGACGACCACCGAGGCGGTGGCGAAAAAGCGGCTGCGGCAGTG
The DNA here is from genome assembly GCA_030522465.1 of Rhipicephalus appendiculatus. NCBI lineage: Eukaryota > Metazoa > Arthropoda > Arachnida > Ixodida > Ixodidae > Rhipicephalus > Rhipicephalus appendiculatus. The sequence continues at coordinate 1,529 of JALIZH010030301.1, read as the reverse complement.
ACGGGCAATGTGTCCAATACGGGAACAATTGAAACAGATGGGTCGATCATCCACGGTGCGCCACTCGGCTGGATTGCGGCGGGGCGGAAGGAAATTTTGCGTCTGGCTGCGAGTGGCCGGGGGAACCTGGTAAGTGTTCGTGTGCCGGACCGAGCAGAGTGACGGCATGCCCAAACTTGCGATTTCCTCCCGAACGACAGCTTGAATAAGGGAGATGGACGGCATGTTGTCCCTGAAGTCAGAACGAACAGGTGCAGCCGGAGACATAGCCTCAAGCTCACGGCGAATAAGGCGCGTGATGTCTTGAGGCGCTGTCGGTTGGACGAGCCTTGGTGGGTCTTCGCATGACGAGGTCGCGGCGGTATTCGGCAATCTGTCGAATGCTTGAGCAACTCGACGGCCCTTTGCCTGTTCGAAGCGCCGACACTCCTTGATGATTTCGTCCACCGTTGCACAATCTTTGCACATAAGGAGGTTGAAGGCATCGTCGGCAATACCTTTTAATATGTGCCCGATCTTGTCTGCCTCGGTCATGCTGTCATCAGCTTTGCGGCAAAGGGACAGCACATCCTGTATATAGACGACATAGGATTCTGTTGACGTCTGAGCGCGGCCCGCAAGTTCTTTCTTTGCGGCCAGCTGACGACCGACCGGTCTGCCAAACAGATCTCTCATTTTCTGTTTACAGACATCCCAGCTCGTGAGGTCAGCTTCATGCGTCTCATACCATTGCCGCGCAGTTCCCTGAAGATAGAAGATCAGGTTCGCTAGCATGAGGGTCGGGTCCCACCGGTAGCTGTTACTCACTCTTTCGTATAGCGTTAGCCACTCCTCGACGTCCGTCTTATCCGTACCACAAAATGGCCCAAGGTCCCGCGGATGGGTGAGGAAGACCGCCGGCACGGACGTTGATGGTTGGTTTGCCATCGTCGCTGACTCGGACGTTGACGGTTGGTTTGCCATCGTAGCGGCAGGCAGATGACGTCCGCTGCGAAGTTCCGTACTGGTACCCCGCACCTCCACCAAATGTTGCACGAAGAAAACAGGCACACGAGTGCAGACTGGCTGTATTTAGAGTTAATAGATCTTTTGCCCCAGCGGCGATAACAGACGTCGTCTTCCTCGAGTCTGAGCGATCTTCCTCTTTGTCTTTACCGCAACATCATGTTGGTCTCCCTTCCGTAAACATTACATAGCAAAATTGGAGGGCGTACAAAGAAAGGCACTTAGATTTATCTTTAATAAGTATCGTCATCGCGACTCTCCTACAGAACTAATAAAGCAAGCTGAACTACCCACTATACAAGATCGAGCCAGACTGCTTCGCCTAAAGTTTCTTTTTTCTTCTTCTAAATGGCAGCATGAGAATCAATGCGAACAACTACTTACTGCACTCGGATACAACCAGTTCCCGAACAAAACACACCAAGCACTTAGCTGAATACAGATTTCACAACGACATTTTCAGGTACTCTTTTTTCCCGCGAGCAATCCGAGATTGGAATGGTTTATCCAACGATGCTATCAAG
>JALIZH010030299.1:0-31400 GCA_030522465.1 Rhipicephalus appendiculatus | reverse complement strand
AATATTGCGTAACAAGGGCGCGTCATCACACCAGGTATATATCATTTGAGTCGCGCAACAAGTGGGTGATTTAAAGGCCCACCCCAGCTACAAAGCACGCAGGCATAATTAATTAACATTATCAACAACGTCATTAACAAAGTGTGCAGCTGCACAGATGCGCGTATTGCCTTACATGCGCGTAGCGTTTACTCCGCTACTTCGAAAAGTGGCAAATTATGGCGTAAGTTGGTATGCCACCACTTTACTTGCAGTAGGCGCTCTAGGAGAGTTTGCAAGGCGCAGATATGATCGTTACCTTACGGCACGGCTGAGGTGTCTGTCGAGGATAGCATGGTGAGCGAGCGAGAATACGACGGGCACTGGGGCCTCGTGTTCGTGTTCCACCCCTAAAACGCCGTCGTGTTCCACCCTAAAGTGAAGCTTAAGGGTCCTCTAAGTTTTAACACGAAAGTATTTTACACCGAAGTCCACCAAGACTTTTTTAAGCACGTAATTTCCAGTTGATACGAACATCCACCCAAACTGCCTCACTTTTCTAAGCTCTACTCGGTTGCGGAGCAGCTGATATCCTCCTGGATAATGCCAATCCGGCGACTTCTTTCTCGTATGGCGCAAAAATCTCTCACATGACGCGCATTGGCCATAGTGTGTGTACTTCCATGGCGATTCTCCCAGTTCTCCAGGAGCAATGGAAAACTACAGGCACTTCTCTGGTGCCATTAGCAACGACCAGATAAATGAATTCCCAATGCAGTTATATTCAGACGTGTCTTCTTGCAGCATATTGCCCTTCTCGTGCTATGAGGCAAAGGGGAAAAATCGTCTCGATGGCCCCAATATCTTTTGGCACTGATGCCTTTTTGAGAATATAACCACATCGACCAGCGTGACAACAGCGCACCTTGACCAAAATGCAGCCGTGGGCGCATACTGTATCTCAACCCTACCCATTTTACGCATTCTTGACGAACTGCGTTCTCGGTAATTAGGACACGCTTGAAGAAACGACACATTGAGGCACACAGAAAACCACAAACGGCACGCCGACAAAGGCTGAAATGAGCGGCCGCGGGCCAAGGCATCGGCTTCCCAGTGCGTCAGCACTTCAGACGGCTGCGCACGGCAGGGAAACGCCGTCGTTCCTGATAAGCGACAGGTTGACGGTCCGCGCGCCGGTTGTTCTGCGCGACGCGCGGCTGAGAACGCTGCAGGAGGGTAGACATGCATGAGCCCTGTAACGCGTTTTATTACTGCGATAACAATTATATGGACACTCTCGGCTGGTTTTCGCCGTCGGCGTCGCCGTCATGTCCCATATATATATATATATATATATATATATATATATATATATATATATATATATATATATATACACAGAAAGAAAACAGACCTGCGTGCGAAGCAATTTTATTGACGTTTCGCTCGGGGTTTCGCTCGGACCCCGAGCGAAACGTCAATAAAATAGCTTCGCACGCAGGTCTGTTTTTCTTTTCTGTGAATATTCCACCGGACCTAGGAACCCTCTGTTGTTTTGATATATATATATATATATATATATATATATATATATATATATATATATATATATATATATATATATATATATAAGCCACAAAAAATAATTAAGAAAAATGTTTCCGACGCGCAGCATCGAAACAGGGACCTCTCGCTCCGCAGCGTGCGGCGCTAACCGCTGAGCCACGAAAGCGCACGTCCTTCAGTGTTCAAGCGGCGAGCTATTTATATACAGCGTGTTTTCAGCGTGTTTTCAGCATTACCAGCGAGATGGCGCAAAGGGCGCGCTCGGCGGGGCTTTAGCTCGGCTCCCCGTTCGTCGCGACGCTCGCGTACTTTGCCCCGTGGGGAGTAGACGCCCGTGCACACGTGCACTTATCTCGCGGTTTCGCCGGAATGATTGCGTTGTAGTTACCGGCGCACGAAGGTCACTTCGCTCGCTGCAGTCCCCCCGTTTGCGAAAAGAGCATGCTTTTCAAACACAGCGAAGTAACAACTGTGACACTTGTTAGTTCGCGATCGTCTGTACCTGTAAATACGTTTCGTGCGTCGTTTTTGTTGGAGCAGAGCGTTAAGTGTCGAGCTGTGAACGTTGTTAGTTCGCCCTCGTCCTGTGCGTGTTTTCGTGTGTCATGTGTGCGTGAGCAGCGCGCTGCACGTTTCGACCTGCTTGCGATTCGTCGCTTGACATTCCAATTTGTTGCTATCGCATTCAATGCTTCGCCTTGTGGCGAAACTTGGACCTTTTTTTTACATTTCGCGGGCTTTCTTTAAACGCCGGAAGAAATCACCACGCAGCATGAACAGAACTCGCGGACATGAACGTGACACCAAATATTTTAGTATAACGACTTTTATAAGTAATTGCTTGATATAACCACATTCTGTAGCGACGAATCTGGTCTCTAAAGGTAATGTTGGATCTGCTCTACGCGTTCGAATCGAAAAAAACGTCATTATGTCCCGAACTGAAGACGATGAAAAGGCAACTATATGTGTTACTTATCCCTAAATTGTCCTGTTTCGATCCGTGAGTACACTGTACGTTCTCACAAAACATTATGTCAATCGTTTTGGGATGCCCTCTACAACGAAAACAAAACGCACTTGGCGCTGAAGTAAATACCAAAAATTACACCATCTTCCCGAGGGGGAACCATGGGGTGATGCGGAGCATCGCGGATCGTTATTACGAGCTCGCGGTCGCGTGCAGCATCGGGAGCAGCCTCTCGTTGTCGACGTTTACACGCGGCTTCCCGTTCTCGAAGGTCGGGTTCCGCCGCTCGCTACGTGCGTTTACGTTGAACTTCACGGTCCCGAACCTCAGGTTCTGCTGCTCGACTTCACGAACCAACGCTGCTTCACGTGCTCGAAGCTGAGGATCCGCTGCTCGACGTTGACGCTTCGAAGCTGCTTCGCGCTGACGAAGTTCAGGGTCCACTGCTCGCTTCAAGCGTTTGCGTTCAGCGTCGCGTGCCCTTTGCTTCGCAGCTTTGTCTTGAGTGGACGTAACGTTGCTGGTGTTTGGGCTGATGCTGACGCGTGTATGAGTCAGCCCACTCACTGATGGGACTGTTGCTTCCATCAGACTTCATCGGAAGCATCAACGGAGACAAGCGGAGTCAACCGAAGCAAGCGCTGCACTGAACGCGCGCAGCGCTCTACACGCTTAGAGGAGGAGAGTAGCGCATGCGCCGCGAGAGCAGAAGCGAGAACGCAGGAGAAGCGCAAGCAGGTGGTAGGAGAGAAGTGGAGAGAGTAACAGCTGTTGGAGAGAGGGGAAGGAGGTGAGTTGCGCATGCGTAGTGTGAGTGCGGACGCCGACGCCGCGGGACATAGCCCCGAGCAAGAGATGCTCCGCATCTAAAATTTGGCATAATTGACCTGAGCTAATTAACCTACTAAGTGCAAGTCAAATATACCCTAAATAGCGCCCCCATGGCGGGAAAATCCACTTGCGCTTAGCCACTCTTTAAAATAATTGGTTCTAGTTTGCGGAGATCACGTGGCCGCAGCAAACACAGGACAGGGTTGATTAGTGAAACAGGGGAGAGGCCTTTGCTTTGCATTGGCGTAGTAGGGCTGATGATGATGTTAGTTCTAGTTACGTGAAAGAACCTGAATATGACTTGGGTGGGCACGAGAAATACACGCAAAAAAGGGTTTAAAATGGAGAGCCCTGTTTCAAATTGCCCATGGAACTTTCAGACCTAAAACGACTGCGGCACAACAGATCCAGCTTTCACGGACATCGGCGTTTAGTTCGCGTGTCTTCCACCACGAGCCGCATGACTTTTATCTTTTGAATCTCGCGCGAAGTCAAGAGTTGCGTCAAGGCAAGAAAGAAAAGGAAAGAAACAAAAAGTTCAGAACACACAGCTTCACGACTTGGCGTGGTCTGCCGCGTTCGTTGCTAACGGCGACAAAGATAAGACCGGCGAGCTGCAACGTTAAAATGGCTAGTCATTCCCCGATCCTATGGCAACGACTCGTTTTACGCATCAGAAAAAAGAAAACGGTGCCCGACTGCACCGGGAATTCGGAAGGGCAGCCAAACGTATTGTTTTTATTCCGTTCCCAATTTTTTACAGCAAGTATGTTATGCCCGCCGTTTGTCCGGTTCGCGATGTAGAGAGGAAACCATGATCTTGCCGGCGCGGCCACGTCAAGCAAAATTAAAAACAACTCTGCCTAGTTAAACCAGTGTAACCATAGACAAGCCTTACTAAACCATGTTGAGCATGGTAAAACCTAATTAACTACGCATAACTAAGCTAATGAAATCACACCTCAAAAAGCCCTAATTTAGCCGAGCTGAGATTCTCGTGTGCCTAGTAATACCGAATTATGTAAGATGCGCCAAGCTAAGCCTAATACTAATTAAGACTGAACATAACTAGTGGTAGCTCGACTAATTAGCTAATTAAGCTTACCTTGACATCGGATGGAAGCTAATCGAGACCAAGCCTCGAATTCGCAAGTTAGGCCAATTTTCCTAATTAAGGTAAGTAAGGTACTTGGTGCTGTGATTGCCAAGCGATTCCCAATGAAACCCGATAGATGCCTATCCGATACTCGTGAATCGCAATGTGATCGCGTGAACACTTCGTGCATGGACGTGTGAATGAACGTGTGCCTAGTCAATTGCCAGGACCAGGCGAGTGCCGACCAGCTCTGCTCTACCCCAGCGTTACGCGATTCAGCGCAAGCTGCGCAAATTTTTTACCATGTTGAAAGGCTCGGCCGATGGCAGATCTTGAAGCAGTTGGCGCACATTTAATGACTTGACAGTCGAATGATAGCATTTCGCAATGTTTAGTTCTAGGTTACTTAGCTTGTAGCGTCTGCTTACTTTTCGTCCCCGTGTTTTTCAGAGCTTTTTTCTACTGCTTAGGTTTCTCTGGAGGCACAGAAAGCTGCTGTACTTCTTATAATAATTGTTGGGGTTTTGCGTCCAAAGAACGCGATATGAATGTGAGAGATGCCATAGTGGAGGGCCCCCGATAGTTAGACCACGTGGGGTTCTTTAACGTGCACCTAAATCTGAGCACATGGGCTTCTTGCATATTGCGTCCATCGAAATGCAGCCTCCGCGAACTAACATGGTGCTACCAAACGTGTGCTTCAAACTACAAAGTACGGCCGCGGCGGCGCATTTTCGATGGAGGCGAAAATGCTTGAGGCCCGTGTGCTTAGATTTAGGTGCACATTAAAGAACCCCCGGTGGTCGAAATTTTGACAGCCCTCCACTGCGGAGTCTCTCGTCATATGGTCGTTTTGGGACGTTGACCCCAACAATTATTATGACTATTAAAGTACAAAGTAATCGTCCTGGAAGGTCTTGGCTCGCGGTACACACAAATCGGCGCATAGCACACATAATGACGCACGTGTGCTAGCGCTACAGATTTGCCGGTCACCGGTTCCAAAAACACTACCTAAATATCATCATTCGGATGCCCTCTGGTATGATTTTTTTTTAATTAACGAAAATCAATAATAATAATAATAGTAATATCTGGGGTTTTACGTGACAAGACCACGATATGATAATGAGGCCCGCGGTATAGGAGAACTCCGCAAATTTTGATCATTTGGCGTTCTTTAAAGGTGCTTTGACATCGCACAGTAGATGCCGTCCTCTACCATTTCGCCTCCATCGAAATGCGACCACCGCAGCTGGGATCGAACCTGCGCCTTTCAGGTCAGCAGCCGACCTCCATAGCCGCTATGCCGTCGCGGCGGCACATCTACAGTGTGTCCACAGCCAACATTGTCCCCCATGAAAAAAAAAAAAAAAGCATGGAATAAATTATAATAAAGAGTCTAAAGCAGGGAGCTACCATCTCTCCAATGCTATTCACCGCGTGTTAACAGGAGGTTTTCAGAGCGTTGGATTGCGGACAGCATGCGATAGCAGTTAATGGAGAGTAGCTTAGTAACGTGCGATTCGCTTGTGATATTGCCATGTTTAGTAACTCGGGAAAACTATTGCAAATCACAATTACTGAATTAGACAGGGAAAGCAGAGCGGTGGGTCAGAAAATTAATGTGCAGAAAAATGAAGCAATGTTCAGCAGTCTCCGAAGAGAAGAGTGGTTTGCGATGCCTATCAAAACACTGGAAGTGGTAAAGGAATACGTCTGTTTGGAAGGTATTGACCGCAGATACGAACCATGAGAATGAAGTAACCAAAAGTATAAGAATGTTGTAGTGTGCATTTGGCACGTATTCTGAGATAATGATTGGCAGTTTACCACTATCTCTCAAAGAAAAGGGAATGGTAGTTTACCACTATCTCTCAATCGGAAGGCTAGATCCGCCGGCAACCTACATCATCCTAATCCTAATCCTAACTATCTGTCAAGGGAATGCAGCGAGAAGACAAGATAACTTGTGGCAATTGAAAGTAACATCGGGGATTCCAACAGAAGAGCGCGAACGGGAGGCATAAAGTTAAATGGGCAGATGAGATTCAGAAGCTTCCGGGGCTAACGTGGGCGCCGCCTGCATGGGACCGGGTTGATTGGAGAAACATGGGAGGGGCATGTACCCTACAATTAGCGTACTCATGTTGCTGGTGATGATGATGATGATGACACACTTGTGCAACGTGAATGCGAAAGTATCATTTCACGATTCGTACAGAGTCGCATATATATATATATATATATATATATATATATATATATATATATATATATATATATATATATATATATATATATATATATATATATATATATATATATATATACGTATTGTTACAGCAACAAAAAGTGTGTCAAGAGGCCAACCAGGTTTCGCCTTAGCGTTTTTAGTGAGTGTAACACGTGCTTAGATTTCATTTATTTATTTATTTATTTATTTATTTATTTATCTATTTATTTATTTATTTATTTATTTATTTATCTCAAATGCACTAAATCGCTTGGGCATTCTAGAGGGGAGTAGGGTACATATGTGTACAACAATAGGAAGAATACCGATGTTTCAGCGAACACTTTCAAAAAAAAATTTAAAGGTTGGCTGTTGGATATTGTACAATTCTAGCTCGTCAGCTGGTCGACGAGAAGAGGTGGAAATTACTCCACAAAAAATTGAAAGGCAGAGTCCACTAACTAACGAAAATTTACTAATTTTGATCTGAATTGAATTATCGCCCACATTTCCATTCGCAATACTTAGCCGTGGAGTTCGCAAGGCGACCTGGAACTAATTCGTATGATGCCACTAGTTTCGAGATATTTCCTAATTCCCGAACATTACAGAGAAAGGCGCTGCCATCCGAATTATGTTCCTAACAAAACGTCCTGTCATGTATTGAAGCCCAAAATAAGTCTAACACGATGTATTTCTTCGACACTGATCTTCATGCTCCTTAGCCTAAGTGCGCATATCGTGTGCCAGCCACAGTGCGTCGCAACATCGCACAATTGACACTGCTCAACACGGCGTCATACAGACCTCGAACAGCCGATGGGTCTCACCGGTCGATATTGTGAAAAAAAAAAAAAATACGGCTCAATTACTTAGTTTTCGCGTAGACTATAGCTTGCTGAACAAGATCGCACGTAAGGACATCTATCCCTAGCCACTAATAGACAATGCCGCGACTGCCGGCATGGAGCATAGTTTTTTTTTTTCTTTTTTCTCTATTCGTTGGACCTGCACTCCGGCTGCTTGCAGCCCCGATGGCTGAACTTCACCACCGCAAACCAGCCTTCGTTAGATCCGATGGTTTATATGAATTTATGGTGACGCGATTCGGGCCGTGCAACGCGCTTGCAACATTTGAACGCATGATCGGCATCCTTCGCGGCTTCTAGTGCCAGACGAATCTAGCTCTACTACCTGGATGGTACTCTGATCTTTTCAGAGGCTTTGCGACCCATCTACAAAAGCTCGAAGCTGTCGTCACTAGTCTCAGCTCTAATGGCATTGAGGTAAACATAAAAGAAATGTTGCTTTGGCGTATACGAAAGCTGCTTATTCTGTGCCGTCTTCTTCCGAGATGGCGTCCTTCCGGATCCCACGACACTTCGTGCTGCTGCTACGTTTCCTAAGCTGACAACGAAATACCTTCGCAGCTTTCTATGCCTTCGATTTTATTTTACGCGTTTCATTCGCAGCTCCCCGCAATTATAGCGCATTTCACTGACCTCCGCAGCGGCCGCGACCTTTGAGTGAAGTTACATGTGAGAAAACTCCGATGTATTCTTACGTCGCCAATAATCTTGCGACATTTTGAGTTGATAAGACGACCGGAAGGCGAAATAAATTTACATTTCTATGTACACTTTATGTCACTCAATTTACATTATATGGGGCAACGCTCGCGTAACGTACGGTTACTCACCGATACGATACCCAGAGCTTCGCCCACTCGTCATGATTCACATCGTGCAGATGCGCGGAACCTTTTTTCTGTTCGTTCAACCTGCGCTCCGGCTACTGGTAGTCCCGATGGCTGAACTTGACCACTGCAAACGAGCCTTCGTCAGACCCGACTTTATATGAATTCACTGACGCGATTCGCGCTGTGCAACGCACTTGCAACATTTGAACGCATGATCGACATCCTTCGCGGCTTCAAGAGGTAGACGCATCTCTGCTACCTGGATGGTACTGTGATCTTTTCGGACGACTTTTAGACCCATCTACAACAGGTCGAAGCTGTCGTCACTGTAGCCTCAGCTCTAGTGTTAATTTGGCAGACGAAAGCTGCTTATTCTGAGCCGTCTTCTTCTGAGATGGCGTCCTTCCGGATTCCAAGTATACTTCGTGCTGTTGCTGCTTTTCATAAACGGACAATGAAATACCTTCACACATTTCTATGCATTTTATTTTATTTTAGACGTTTCATATCGTTCGCAGCTTGCCCAAAATTATAGCTGCTTTGAGCGACCTCCGACGCAGCCGCGACCTTTGAGCGAAGTCACATGCGGCGATGCATCCAGCAAACTCCGATGCATAATTACGTCGCCTCCGATTTTGCGACATTTTGATTTGCTCACCCCATATGAGAGAGAGAGAGGGAGAGAAGTTTATTATGACAGAAAAGCTGAGAGCACCCAAGATGAAATTCACAGGGACACTAGCGGCGTTGTCTTCGGCGTTGTGCTTGCACAGCGTAAACGCGGATTTCACGAGTTAGTTGTTGCTTATGCCCACCATGCACCTACCAAAGCACGCACGAGCATACATAAAGTACGGTTGAACCCCGTAACCCCTCCCACCCCTGCATCCGCCAATCAATACACATTCTAGCGGCGGTCTTCTTGTCCATCTACGACGCGTTCCCGCTGTAGCCGTCACCGACATGCCTGTGCAGCGGCGCAAAAACCCCTGCATTGCTTCCCTTATGGACTTGTTGCGTGAAGCAACGTCCCCTACCATCCCTGAGAAATAAGCCATCAAACACACCATTTCATTCTTCGCGACAGTTGATCTACTATCCCAACTACCTCTATGATGGACACAAGTGGCTCTTATTCCGCGCCATCTACGTTGACATATGTGCCACCTTCAACGCTGACTCACAGTGTGCGCACTTTCCTCCAGCTCTGCTACTATCAACGCAGAATTTACCGCTTCTTCTACCGCTACATTTGTTACGTCGAGCAGAGCCGCACGAATCCCCCTTACCGTTTCCCTGCTCCGTAACAACCACTAACTTGCCTTCTCCGCCCCTTGGATTACGCCGGCGTTGATTTGTATGGACTTCTTTCCATCACTCCTGCTACCATCTGATAGATGATTTTTGCCATCGATTACGCTCTAAGCAGAGACTTCACCATTGACATCTGCATCGGCTAGCAATGTTGCCTCTCATTTCACACCACGTCATTCTACAGCACGGCGCACTACGTGAGCCGCGCATCGTCCGAAGGACGTGTATTTCTGTCGGTCGTCGTCAAGCAATTCTAGAGGAATGCAAGGTCTTTCACCACACCACCACATCTTACAATCATAAAACGAATGGTTTAACAGAAACATTTAATGGAACATCAGGCGATATTCTGACAATGTACGTCACTTCCGGTTACTAAGACTGGACCCGTGTCATTCTCTTCGTGACGTACGCACAAAACACTGCTACGCAGACCACTACTGGACTCTCTCCTGTCTTCTACCTACAAGGACTCGAGCCCTCCTGCACGTTATGCGCAATAACTCCTTGCCACGCTTATGTGAGTGAGTCGACGGCAGTTCCCAAGCTACTAATTCGCTGAAGAGGGTCGCCAGGGAGCCAGATCTAACGCCACTGTAGGCAAGCAGCGTCAAATACACCAACGAGATGTCTCGAAGCCTTTTAGCGTCGTATGCCCGTGACCGACTTGTGTGGCGCTGGATTCCTTGAGCTAGCCCCGGTTGGCCAACGAAACCTCCTTCGAAGTACCGCGGCCCGTACCGTATGGTCTAGCAAGCCTCGTACTTGATCTTCGGCGTCAAGCCACTTGATCTTTCTTCTATTCTATACTCCATCTCAGAAGTACCTTGCAGCACTGTGGAAACTGCAGGGCTTGTTAGCCAATAGGAAAGGCGAAAGCCCCCTCGAGACGTGTTCATCCGCGTCGCGTCGTCTGCTCGTCGTCTCTTTGGCGTAGGCTCGCCTACCTTGTCGATACTTACTCCGTCTACTTAGTACAAAATGCAAAAAACCGCTGCGGGAACACCACCTCGCCGTTTCTTTATGTTCAGAAACCCACTCGTGCAGGGCGTGTTCGCTGGCGTTTGTGAGGAACGCGGTTTTTTTATAACAGCGTTCATATGGGCGTTTTCACCGAGTTCTTTTTGCCAGCATGGTCGACGCCCTTTCAGCAGCAATCATGTACCATTCTTGAGTGGAACAGCAAATCATTGGCACAGAAAACAATATAGACATTCAGGGTGTTTCGCATCGTCAGCGCATCACGGACGCTAATGTTGTGGCGACATCTGCTCAGTTAACATCAAACCACTTTTACGGCTTGGCATCGCCTCAGTAGTCCTAGCAGCACCAAAACAAACGAGCGATATAAATAATTGCGAAAGAAGATACCTGATTATTTGCCCTCAGCGTTAGATTAGACTAAGCGATGACAGATTATGCCACTTATTTTCTTGCTGTACTGGCAGAGAGCCAGTAAAAAGCACGAATTCGGATCGAAGCGGGTGGTCTGGGGTGTATGGGGGCGGCCATGTTGCTGTACGTCATCGCGGTTAGGGTGGTTATTACGGTTACCAGCCGGTAATCTCTTCATTATTTCACAAATTTCGAAGTGCATGCGTGAAGGGCCTAACGTGCCACGTATCGCCGTAACGCGTCATGCAAGAAGCACAGCTAAAGCACTTGCACCTCGTTGATAATGAGAGTTATGAGAGTTAGCGCAAGGACACTGCCTGTTACTCCTCGTAGCTTCGGCAGTGCTGCAAGGTAATTGTGAGATGGAGTATAGTAATCAAAAATATCGAGGCATCAGATCGTGCAATGGACCTAGGTGATTCCCCGAGAGATCGAACATGCATGTCCGGTCGATATATGTAAGCCGCGATGAGGTAGACCAAGCATTTCTTGAGGAACCTAAAACGATTAATATGTTGAACAGGTACGTCCACCTTTCTTGCAGGCTTTCTTGCTGGCTGCAGGCTGTGCACGCATAGCCCTTTAGAGAGCGGAAGCAGCCCAACCCCGCACACGCTAGAGCCAAATAAATCTGAGAATACATTTTTGCTGAAGACAGGCTACCAGAGTGAAATTTCGCTGCAGCAAAATAATTAGTACTGTAGATTTACGCACAATGCAAGCTGATAACAACCATCAAAGGCACTGAAGTGAGAACACACAGCAAATGTTACTTTGGCCTTTTATGTCTCATTAACAAAGAAAATGACGACATTTTATATCGAAACCGTGCATTGACTGACATAAGCACTGTTCGGCAAAAAAATTTTCCCTAAAAGTGACGCCAAGTTTTTTTTTTTTTTTTGAAAATGGGCTTTTTTGAAAAAACTTGGTTTTTAAACTATTTCTTACTTTCTTTACGCTGCTTGTAGGAAAGCGATCTCTCGCAGCAATATTTCAAATGCTTTTTTTCTATATGTGATACAGTTTTGAAGTTTCTGTGTAAAATAAAAACGGGCGAAGACGCATCAAACTTAGCAAACATTTTCGATTTGGGTCGTGTCTACCATTTTTTTTTACATTTTTTACCCTTGGTGGACATCATCAAAAAACCATGGATGTAATTCACAGTATTCCCTATTAAAGTGAAGGCCAAAATTTTTCGACGCAATGTTTATAGTTCGCATTAAATTCGGCGAAGAAATCCAAAAATATTGCGGCGAGAAAAAAGAAGACGCCCGCGCCACCACCTTCAAATATTTGTTTCGCGCGCTCGGAGCGTTCTTTGGAAATAAAATTGTCGGTTCCCTGCACTTTGAATATGCCGGCACATCATATAAAAATCCCAGACAAAACAAAAATATCGACCGGACATGCATGTTCGATCTTTCGTAGAATCACCCACCTGCCTTACTATCTCTGTTCCGTGGTATTCTGCCCGTAATTCGCCAGGATGGCTCTGTTTCGGAAGGGAATTAGAACACCGCACGCAAAGCTTGCAGGCATTGCGGGCGTAGCGTTAGCGTTCGTCACTTAACGGGAGCCCGCAAGAGGCTAGCGTACGACGCATGCGCAACGCAAACGCAAAGCTTCGCGTACGCTGTTCTAAAACTCTCTAAAAGCGGCACTGTTTGCAGAAGCAGAGAACGCTGCTGATGTAGAAAGAAAAGAAGACGATTCGGCAACGCAAGCGTTGCGCTCGTTCTGCCATTGCTGGTCAGTCTCCAATAGTATACTGCTTATTTAAAACGCTTCATTACACTATCAATAGCTTCTCTCATGCTTTCCTTGGATTCAATATGTGTTGCCTTATTGAGGCTGTGGTTAACTGAAATAGGCCCTTGGTTCCCCTTCCTTTGTTGTTTAGATAATGGATTGCGTAATAAGAAATACTAAAGCATGATAGCGAAGGACATCCTCGACTACAGCAGAACTTCATGGCATCAAAGAAGCTGTCCTATATATCTTGCGTCAAACGCCGAACCGATGGGTGGTCTTCACCGACTCCAAGGGAGCGCTACAGATACTGTTCAACCTCTTAAAGAAAACAAATCATCACCCGATTTCATTCGATATAGCGTACTTGCACCACTTGGCTGTTACCACAGGTAACTTTATCACATTTCAGTGGATACCAGCTCATTGCGGTATTCTGGCCAACGAAAAAGCGGATGACGCGGCACGCAAAGGACTTCAAAACCGAAATTACAGGCGAACCTATTTTACCAAATCTGATGCTTCCCAACTGGCTAAGAGACTTGCTTCCGAAGAAAACAAGAGGCTCTGGAACCTTTCGACACATCATTATGATTTCCTCTACTCTATCGACCCACATCTAAGAACAAGACTCCCATGCAGAATTCCTCGACATCTGGAAACTTTGTACCATCGTCTTCGACTGAACAGTGCTTATGGAAACAGCTTACGGTACCGCGTTGGTCAAACCGAAAGTCCATACTGCAATAACTGTGGCTGAATAGAAACTGTCGAACATATTTTATGCCGAGCGTATGCCGATGAGCGTGCGCTCTATGAACATTCCATGCATATGCTGACCCGAAGAACTTTATCAATTGACTGCGTCTTGGGCCCTTTACCCTGCGCCACGCAACAGAGGCATGCTATGAAACTATTATTCAGATATTTAGAGAGCATCGGTCAGCTCGACAAACTTTAATGGCACCTTGAAAGCACGTAATAAGTCACTCTCAGCACACGTCCCCGCCCAAGAGACAAAAAAACTCAGTTTGTGTTTTTACCTTTTTTTAATTCTATTTTAACTTTTTATTTTTTTTCTATCTCTCTCTCTCCCTTTGTGTCTTTCAGTCCCCAATCCCCTTCCCCACGCAGAGTAGCAAGTCAGCGATTTACACACGCCGGCTAAACTCTCTGCCTTTCAATAAAGAGCTCTCTGTCTCTAAAACATGAGAACTTTACTTGCTCCATATCTAGAAGCGAAACCGGCTCTGTAGCAAAGATTCTGGGTGCAACGCTTTAGCGAAAAAAACAAGAAACTAAATCTTCAGCAATGACGCACTAGTAATATTAATTGCTGGAACTTTACACGCCAAAACTACGATATGTTTATGAGGCGCGCCGTAGAGGAGGTCGAGACTGGAAAAACGATGTCCTACAGCACACGCGCTAAGCGCTTAGCGGGCGTCTCCCATTCCCTGTCGCGGCAGAAGAGTGTGCCGGAAATTTCGACCACCTGGGGTTCTTTAACGTGAATTTACATCTACGTCCAGCATCAAAATCCAAGTACTAGTGGACTTTTGCCTCGTTCGAAAATGCTAGAGCCGCGGCCACGATCAAACCGGTGCCCTTCGGGTCGGCAGCCGAGCACCGTAACCACTGACAGCAATTCTCTAAAAAAAAAAAAAAAAAAAAAAAAAAAAAAAAAAAAAGAAAGAAAAGAAAACGAAAAAATTTTCAGGGGATTCGAACCCGTGCCGCATTTACCGCACGTGAATCGCCAAAACAGACGCTCAACCATCTAGGCCACACATACACCGGTCGCGAGGCGGTAAAATGGGTCTTATCAAGATACAATGGTCGAAGACGCGAGTCGAAGACGCGACTGTGTTGTAGAAAACTTCATTTTGGAACGTGTTTTTCTTCGCACAGAAACATGATTGCGGCCTCAAATGAAAGCTTCGTCTCCGTACTACTCAAATCTCCGAGAAATTTGCAGGATTCCTTCTAGTTTTTTCAGGCGGCCCTTTTTTGTCCCGAAAAACGAGGCGTGATTTCGGCCGCTTCCATAGGACCCCATTGTTTAAACTTTAGTCGTCGTGGGAACAGAATGTGAAGCCCCGATGTTAACGATGCTGCATTTGTTAAATGCGGTACAGCTTCTAGAAGGTGCCCCTTTAAGAAGTTTTGGAAATTGCGCCTCTACGATTTTTTTATCGTCGAAAAATGACCCTGTCCCATTGAAAACGTGAGAGCTTCCAGCCGTGGCCGCTAGGAGCGCTGATCATCCAATGTCCCCGAAAGCTGGATCTGGCCCCGCGCCGGCGTTCACCTGTTCGCCCATGCTGTATCTTTGTTCTCATTCTTGCTAAAGGCTTTGCGGTTGAGTCGTCGTCAATACTACTGCAGCGAAAGAGGGGAAGAAATGCGAAACGATGAAGAGGGACTGTGTACTTACTGTTCATCAGCTGAAGTTGAAAAAGAAAGGCAGTAGTTCTCGTAAGCAAAGCGGAAGCATCAGCAAGGAAAATACTTACAGTCAAGAGAAGACTCCACATCGGTGTCACCTGAAAGAGATGCCAATTAGAAGAATGGCGTCACTTGTTTTAGCGAATTTCGCATGCACAGTGACAAAAAAGCAATCTACCCGCGTGGGGAACCTACGTAATCAACACATAAAAATATAATAATTGTTCTGGTTTTAAGCCCCAAAACCACGGTATGATTATGCGGGTCGCCGAAGTGGAGGGCTCCGTAAATATCGACCACCTGTTTTTCTCTAACTTGCACCTAAAGCTAAGTAAATTGGCTTCTATAGCATTTTGCCTGCATGGAATTGCGGCCGCGCCGGCCGAGATTTGATCCCGCGAACTTCGGGTCAGCAGTAGAAAACCGTAACCACTAGACCACCGTGGCGCGTGGGTTTTTTTAATCAGGCAAAAGCACAAGAAAGAGAAGACAGGTGGCGACGGCGCTTTGGATGGTTGGATGGATGGATGCTATGAGCGTCCCCTTTATAACGGGGCGGTGACATGTCTGCCACCAGGCTCGAAAAAAAAAACTTTCTTTTTATGTTGGCCTAATGCCTTATCTACATTGATTAAATGTGTGTTATTATAGCAAAGAAAAATATAAATTCACGGTCTATCTCTCTGCCTCTTAAGGCATAATGACCTAATTTTCCCCCATTCATCATTTTTGTCCTTTATCTCTACTTTTCTGCCACCAATACTCTAACCGTCTCTTACTTATTTCTACCGCGGACGTGTTCAGCTTTCCATTGTTGTCCCTAAAACCCAAGGCTTCATGTAGACTCGTGCCCACACGTATATCTGGGTGGATATCACCACATTCAATCAGTGCATGTTCCATCGTTTCCTTAGCTCCCCCACAGCATGTACATTGTTCTTCTTCGTTACAGAATCTCGCTTTATAGCTACGCGTTCTAAGGCAACCCGACCTTGCTTCAGACAGTAAAGCGCTTCCCCTTGAATTATCATAAAACCTCTCCCTCCTTATTTCGTTTTTTCCCTTTCGGTAGTCACTGAGAGCCGGCTTCTTTTCCATCGCTGTCATCCAATAAGTCCTCTCCGCCTCTCTGACTTTTCGGTTAATGCTCCTTGTTGCCATGTCGCCTACACTGCTAGCCGTATATTTACTGGTGAGCCTCCTAGTTCCTTTTCTCCACTGCGTGTCGACGCTTTTTCTATACAAATACCTGAAAACCTTCCCTGCCCATCTACTCTCCTTCATTTTCCTCAGCCTCTCTTCAAATCTAATCTTGCTCTGAGCTTCCCTCACTTCAAAACCTGTCCATCCCATATCACCCTTTACAGCTTCATTTGTCGTCTTCCCATGAGCGCCCAACGCGAGGCGCCCCACATTCCTTTGATTTGCATCCATTCCTGATTGCACCTCTGACTTCATGCACACCACTGAGTTCCCAAATGTAAGCCCCGGAATCATCACACCCTTCCACAGCCCCTCGAAGCACCTCGTACCTATTGTATCCCCACAACGCTCTGTGCTTCAAGATTGCAGCATTCCTCTTTCCCTTCGTTACCGATGCTTTCTCTTGTTCCTCCATATATCTATCCCCCCTCATTTACCCAAACTCCGAGGTACTTGTACTCGCTTACCCTCGGTATTGCTTGGCCCTGTATTAAGACCGCATGGTCTTCGTGATCATTGAATACCACCAATCATAGGCGTGCGCACGAGGGGGGGTAGAGGGGGCGGCCGCCCCCCTAGTTACCTGAGAGAGGGGGGCGCAAATTCTGCCCCATACATTGACTCAATAGGAAGGGAGGGCGCTGCGATAAACCTTCGCCCCTCCCTGCCCCCCCCCTGAAGGGGAACCCTGCGCACGCCTATGCCATCAATCCACATTTTGTTGCACTAAAACCTAGTCCTATAGCCTCGCCTTCCCTTCCGTATATATCTGCCAGCCGCTGTATATCATCTTGACTGTCCGCAAATAAGACAATATCGTCAGCATAAAACAGACCTGGAAGCTTCCGCTCAACCATCGCGCTTGCCTCTTTGTGTGACAGATTAAATCCAATGTTGCTACCTTCTAGCGCTTTTTCCATCCTCACCATGTACAGCATGAATAACAGCGGGGACAAAGGACATCCCTGTCTCAGCCCCTTGCTAATGTCAACGCTGTCCTTGCTGCTTATTCCTTCCCATTCTACACAAACCGTATTTTCTCGGTATATTTCCCTCCAAAGCTGTATACAGTCGTCACCTATGCCCACTTCCTTCAATATATCCCACAAAATTTCCTGATTGACGTTGTCATATGCCCCGGTGATGTCTAGATAAGCTACGTATAAGGGCCTGTTTTCTATTTTTGATATTTCTATACACTGTGTAAGAACAAACAGGTTATCATGTAACCGCCTGTCGATTCGGAATCCATTCTGGAGTTCTCCCAAAATATCATTTTGCTCTACCCACGTTTCTATTTTTAATTTTACTGCCTGCATCGCCAACCGGTATAGCACCGATGTAATAGTTAGCGGTCTATACGAGCGAATGTTATCCTTTTCTCCCCTGCCTTTATAGATTAAGTTCATTCTACTTTTTCGCCAACTGTCTGGTATTTCCCTCTCCTGTAAGCACTTTTCTACGGCTTTGAGCACTGCTTCTTTAGTGCTATGTCCTAGTTCGTTAATGAGGCTGACGGGAACCCCATCTAAGCCCGGAGTAGTGCGCTTAGGAATTTTTCCTTCGGCCTTCTTCCAATTGAAATTCTCAAGTACTACATCTTCCTCGGTTGTGCTCTTCTGCATACTTTTACTCACCGGGGGAATTCCCTGGGCGACCTTTTTAAACGAATCGGCTGTTACCTTTCGGATGTAACCTAGCGCTTCATACCCTTCCAATTGATTTCCTTCTTCATCTACCATATGTTGTTGCATTGTGACAGACTTCCTACCTAGCGCTTTTAGATGGCTCCAAAATATCCTAGGCGCGGCCTTCTTCTTTTCGCGAATCTCTGTCATCGAGCGTTCACTTTCGCCTTTAATTTTTGCCTCGAATAATTTCTGCAGAATGGATTTTTGCTCTAAATATATTTCCCATATTTGGTTGACTTCATCCTGTGGTCGCTTCTCCTTTTTTGCCTGTCTGTGCTGCCGTGATGCCTCACGTCGCTTCTCGATTGCATCCCGGATTTCTTTTGTTCCACCAACTTTATGGCTTTCTCTTTCCTTTCCAAGAAATAGTTTTCTTCTCTTTTTCTATTTCCCTCGTGATTACATGTAGCAGCTCACTATAATTCCAGTCTTTGCCTGGCAGTTTGTCTACTTCTTCTTCGACTCTTGCGGCTATATTTGTTATTTGTTTCTCATTTAAATACGAGCTGGCAATGTTTGATTCTAGGTTCTTATTTTCAGTTTTATATCCCATTTGTAATGTTATGCGTTTATGATCACTACCCAAGCTGTCAATGCCTTCCTCGTCTATTCTCATCTCTCTAAGTTTGTCATAGATTCCTTCTGTCATGAGACAATAATCAATGCTCGATTGCCTGTTTCCGACTTCCCACGTGATCTGTCCCTCACACTTAGGCCCCGCGTTAACTATTTCAAGACTATGTTGCTCGCAGAGATCTAGGAATAACTTGCCATTGGAGTCTGAATATCCGTCAAGGTCATGCATGTGAGCATTCATGTCCCCTAGAAGGATTATTTCGGCATCATGACCAAATTCTTTAATATCGGTGCTTATGCATTTCACGATCTCCAGATTCTTTTCTCTACAGTTATTCCCCGTCCACAAGTAAGCTACACCTAGCCACGTTTTCTTTCCACCTACTGTGCCCGAAACCCATAGGTGCTCTGAACACGTTTGCTTCACTCTATCCCATTTTGCTCTGCTAGGAATTAGCATTCCAACACCCCCCACCTCTCCTTTGTGATATGATCCTGTTGCATCCTTCCCAAATATAATTGTCAATATGTGGTGGCTCTTCCAAGTCTCTAAGGCGTGTTTCTGTAACCGCATGAACACCTATCTGTTCCTTGTTTAACTGTCCCTCCATTTACAGTCCACGGAGAAGCGCCTCCTAGCGGCACAGGTTTTGACGCAGTCTGCTGGGACCTATGGCAGTAAAAAATGGAATGCCTTGTGTTCTGTAGGAGCCAAAGACTCAACATAGCGAAATATAGGAACTTTCATGAGCTAACATGGGCGAAATACGAATAATTTATTGATTACAAAAAACCTGGGGCCATAATAATGCACTGTCGGCACAGCATCCGCACGAGATTCATAGATTGAGACTTTTCATTTTAGCCTTATGTTCTAATTAAGAAGAGTGTTCCAAGAAATAAGTGACGAGGCGGGCTATCAAACAACTTATCAATGTCAGAGATGAAAAAATCACCCCAGAAACATCATTAAATTGCATAAATAATTATTCCTAATATATTTAAAACGTAATTAAATTATTTCGGAAATCACAGTGACTCGAAAGCAACGCTATTACATCACCATTACTTCTAAACAGTAATGAAAGCCGAAATTACTTTAACAAAGGTTCACCACTCTTACAGGCCACCGTGAAGTAGCTGACCTACATACACTTTATTTACATCTGTTTGTTTCTCGTTATTAGCTGCCAGATCATAGCGGCGACAACTTGTCGCACTTTCGATGACGCGTCTCTATAACCTGTCTCGATGCTTGTTTAACCTCGCTTAAGTGTAGCTGGCTAGCTGGGGCTGCAGACGCAATGTTCATTCTGTTGGAAGGAAAGCCCTGTCTATTTTGGGGGTCACACGTTTGAAACCTCCGTATCATGTTGCTCACTTGCCCGATAGCCAGAAAAGCGTGGATCCATCGTGGAACCCTAATGTCTGGAGTTTCGAGGGTCGTGACCTTTAAGCAACCTTATTCGAGGTTTGCAGTTTGGATGCTACGCGGCTTTCTTGGGCGCCTACTCAAGTTAACTTCTGTTTATTGTATTCTTCCTCCTTTGGTGAATTTTTTTGTGCCAAATGGGAAGCAGACACGCCATTTTTAGTCAAAAGTAATTGGGAAACAAATGAGTAATGTTACTGAAATTGCTCGCTTGAGGTATTTCATTACATTAATAAACTACCAGCCCTGAAAGCATAATTCATTGCATTATTCATTGCAGCAAGAAATAACTGAATTACTTTAATTTGTTTACTTAAATACATTACTGCCAGGTGTGGTATAGGTCGATTAGATGTCTCAGAATTATTTCCCTCGAAGAGCATAACATCACTAATTGCTACGGCGCAGTGCTGCTTAGTGTATTTTTACCACAATGATTATGGTAACGCGTAACTTGATTTTGTTAGGGATCCATTAACGTTCCCGTTACTATCTTGGTACTGTAGTTTGAAACGTACTTGTCTAGCTTATCTTGGTACACGATGGCTCACGTCATTTGGTAATTTTTATTTAAATTTAACTGCACGTTCTTCCCATTCAACTGAACAGCTCTTGCTGAAAATAAACACAGCAATTTATCCACTGTGCGTCTGCCGAGAGCCTATTCAGATTAAATAGATGCAGACGTATAAAATTAGATGCGAGGTAAACTGTCCGATAACACCTTATTTATGTAGCTGCTTTAATTTAACAAAGTACTGTAGTTATTATAAACTTATCCTTTTAGCGCTATTGAGGAACACTGTCTTCGAAGAAACTCTGACTTTTTTTAATCTGCAAAAATATATGCAAGTGTACTTACTTAAGCCCGACTTCCAAATGGACTTCTTAGCTGTAAAGGGAAAAAAAGTCACAGTTTCACCGCAAGGGTGAAGCAATGAATGCGATAGCAACAAATTGTAATTTTATACGAAGTGAGGCTGGCAGCTAACTCTTTTGGATCCGATCTCACGCAACTCTAGAAAACGCTGCTTTAAGAGCATACGGCCGCTCCAGCGACACTGCTCACCACATTCTGTTCGCGTTGAGAGCGCAGCACGTAGAAGGGTACACCGGACCCCGCTGTCGGCCGCCGAGAAGGGGAGATAACGCGCGCGCCCGCGACGACCGCGCTCGTAAAATCGAAGGTCGCTCGAGGGACCCCCCCCCCTCGCGTCTTTTCACGCTCACGAACGACGGGCGGGGCCGGTTATATATATACATATACGGGGCATGACGGCGGCGGCCAACGGCGACGCCGACGGCAAAAACCAGCCGAGGGTGTCCATATAATTGCTATCGCAATAAAAACGTTACATAAGGCTGAACCGACACAGTAATTCAGCCCTAATTTTACATAAGGCGCGCGTGTCTGTGCCGATGTCGCCCGAAAACAGCGTTCCAGCAAACGCCGCAACCTACTATAAAACTCTGCGCTTGCGCATCACGTATGCAACAAGCAAACGAGATTCCGCGTCGATATTTCTGGATTCCAATTAAATAAAAATAAGTACTTCTTCTTGAGCTTTACTCAGCTTCCGTCATCGTTGATATGGTTGTGGATATAGACAAGAGGTTTACCAGTTTTTAGATTATTACCTCTCGAGGACCTTGAGTTTCACTGAAAGCAGTAATGCGGGGTAATTGCTTTGTAGAGCAGGAAATAATTTTTTCAGCGCTAATTTTGACAATGTCTACGTATATTATGCGCTGCAAAAACTATTTCCACTTTAATCCCATATATCTTATGTGTTTGAGTAGCATATAAATGTTTATTGGTCAGCCATAACTACGGCTCCGTGTTTTCGGAGTTTATTTTTCTTGAAATTCGCAGGGTGTTTTTCAGCGCTTTTTTTTAGGAAAGTCGGCGTTTATCGGAGTTTATTTCTCGTAAACTGCATATCCTCCGAAATTGAGAGTTTAATTTTGATTCTACGTTGTTGCAACGTGTTCTTATGAATTTTATTTCCAGTGAAAATGCGTTACATAGTTTCTGATAATCCTGTTTCTCCAACCTCTGATTTTTTTTTGAGTTGCTGTTTATTTACCCTGTTCGCGAGGTCCAAAGTCTACTTTTGGGGGGCAGGAGCTAGTCAATGTCCTTGTCAACTTTTTCTTCCAGCCACCCTCATCTCCTGGATGGTAAATAAAGGACCTATTATTATACTAATCTTCGCGGTACTCCAAAACCTTATATCAAATTATATGTCAACACGAAAACATGCGAATGTACTAACTGTATTTTAGATTTCGGGGAGGTTTTTATTTATTATTGAGAGTACCTGCAGTGCCCGAACGCATTATTGCAGCGGGGAATACACAGGGTTACATATGCCTACATAAAAAAGGATAACTATGAAAACAAGATTAACAGAAAAACAGAAAAGATGTAGCTATGAGTGTAACAGTATGTCTCTGAACGATGTTTCAGTGCGACAGTCAACAATAACCTGTGGAAGCTGATTCCACTGGGAGATTGTGCGTGGAAAAAACGAATGTGAATATACGCTTGTTCTGCAAAAACTTTCTTTGATTTTTAGAGAGTGGTCACTTCTGTGAGATAAGAAAAAGGGGGGGGTAAAATGTAAGATCTTTTATCTATTTTAACCATGCCGTGAAAAATATAGAAAATCATTTCTAATCTAATGCTTTTTCTGCGTGTACTTAGTAATTCCCACCCCCACCTATCTTTTAGTGCAGTAACACTAAACGCGAAGTCATCGTTAGAACTGACAAAACGGGCTGCACGGTTTTGTACCCGCTCGAGCATATTAGATAGGGTTTTACTTTGCGGGTCCCAAGCCACACAGGCATACTCTAATATAGGTGAGACGTTCGTAAAATAAAGTAATTCTCTGATTTCGGGCGGAACTAAGCGGAAGTTTCAGTTTCGTTTAACAAAATTTAGCATTCCACAGGATCTCGCTGTGACATACTCAACGTGCTTAGCCCAAGTAAGATTTGATGAAAAATGAACACCAAGGTATTTATAATGAGTTGCTCGCGTTAGCTGGACGGTGTCTAATGTGTAGTCAAACAGGTATGGATCATGTTTACGAGTGAAGGTGACGCATTGACACTTACTAGGGTTCAGAGACATGCGCCACCAAACACACCAGTGCATGATACTATCTAAATTGCGTTGCAAGTACTCATGGTCAGAGACAGATCTAATGCAATGGTAAATCACACAGTCATACGCATACAGACGCACTTTGCATGAAGCATCCCTAGCAGTATCATTGATGTACACTAGAAAAAGCCCATAAGATATTGAACGCATATACACATATGTGCGGACAAGCACAAATACTTGAATACACAATGCCTACGTTTGCTCGTATTACAACCTTAAAGTTCGCTGTAGTAGACGCAAGCATACTTTACGAGGTTGCTACCCCTGACGGAGGTGCACTCCGTTCGAGTGATGATTCTCAGCTTTGAAAATGCCATTTGAACGTTGAAAATGGACCGTTAAAATCGGAGTTTATCGGATAAATCCGATTTGTCAGAAATTATACCGGCGAACGACTATCGGATTTTTTCGGATTTATCCGAAAACACGGAGCCCTAGTCATAATCAGTCTAGATGTCGCCATACCACGTGACGCCTGCGGTTGACACACGTTCAACATCCGCCGTTATGGCCATGACTGGTGTCACAGGCTAACGCTCCCTAATAATGGAATATACACGAATAGGCAAGAAAGTGCTTGGCAGAAAAGTTGTAATAGTAAAAGCGATACGTGTTACGCCAATCACGAAACAGCGCACACACACGAAGACAAAAGAAGAAAGAAATAACCGATGACACTAGCGCTGACTGTCATGTGAAATTTCTGTACAGCACAGAAACATGCATATACAGATAATGACATGATGCAACAAATGCGTATGAAAGCTAAGAAATAGTGACAGGACGCGCGAGTTCAACAAGAACATACTATTCCATATCCTAATTGCCATCTAGAAAGCTAATCTCTAATTCTACGGGATTAAGTAAGGTCTAGAGGGCACTTCCTTCTAGATTGCATTTAGAATGTGGAATATCATGTTCACTGGCGCACGCTCTCACTAGTTTGTAGCCATGATAAGCATTTTTTGCATCATGTTATGAGCTTGTGTATATATATATGTTGCTGTGCTGAATAAAAATTTCAGTTGATAGCACTCGTGTCATCTGTTCTTTTTTCTTCTTTTGCCTGCGTGCGTGTGCGCTGTTTTGTGATGATCTACCAACTCGCCCAAATTGCTACTTCACTCAAGTATTACAGCAATGTCGTTCGCTTGTGATGCATTGTTAGATGCATTCTACAGAAACAAAGCATAGCAGGAGAAAAGGAGACAATGATGGTACGAAGAAGAGTACATAATATATTGACCTCCCGTAAATACATGCCAATTTCGAATTTCTTCAGAAATATGTCTCTTATTATTGATGTACAAAACTGTAAACTCAGTACTGCAGCGCCAAGTGTAAGACGGCATGAAGACATTGAGATGCATGAAAAATTACACGTTTAGACTGTTTTCAGAGGGCGATGGTCTGGCAACTCGCGTTTTCCCCTTTCTGGTGTGTGGAAGCAGCTCAAAGTGCGCTTGCCGCTGTGTAAAAGACGGCTCGGAGTGCGCGTGGCCATGCAAATGCGACTGTTCGCGCGTTAGCGCCGTTCAGTGGGTGGCCAGGTTGGAGACAACGCCGCCCGCTAAAGGCGCTTTTACACTAAAGCGACACGACACCGATTTTGGTCTGCTGACTCTCTTTGGGAGCGTCTTTTGTCGTGTCGTCGTCCCAGTTACACTGCAACGACGCCAAGAGTTCGCCGACGGTCTGTGGAAGACTCCCTGTGCGCCTTGTCGTGCTCACAGCCTTTCGTCGGCCGATTCTCTAGTCACACTGGAGGCACGCGCGGCGACACCGACTGAACTTGCACGAAGAAATTGAAACAGGCACCACCTGCGCCTCATTTTCAGCCGTCCTCCCTCCTCTGCCATTGTCCCCTCTCGGGCTACGCGGCGCAGCTCCAGCCATCGCCCCCTCGGCATCGAGGGACGGGGTGGGGACAGACAAAGGGGCAGCGAAGAAAAGACATCCGTGGGCTGCGCTGACCCAAGATCTCCCTTCTTCGTTTTAACCAACGACATGGGCAAATTTTCGCTCGGCCACCGATCTGCCGACGACCTGCGAACGACAAGTCTGCCGATGCGTTTTTCTGGTGTTTTCGGTCTGCCATCATGTTACACTACGACGACATGCTGTTTTTCGAGGCGTCGTCGTCGTCGTTGGCCTGGTGTGACTAGACGGTCCGGCGTCTGTGTCGGCCTCGTGTCTACGTCGGTGTCGTGTCGCACTAGTGTAAACGCGCCTTAAGCAACACGGCGGCGCCCACAACAAAATCGTTTATACATAAGTATATGCCAAGACCAAGGCATGCGCAAGACGTAAGCGAAGCTTCGATGATGCCGCACAAGGAGACGAATTCATGAAAGTTTCATGCAGTTAAGGAATTTCGTTCTCATGAAAGGCGAGCGGCTACTCGTTCGTATAACGGTCGACCCGAATCTTGACGTTGAAAGTTCCCGCTATATTTGTAGGTTTCAGAGCCGCATCATTGCGTTTATCCCTTGTGTCATGGTGTCTTTGTGCTATGTCAGACATTAAAATGAAACGTATCCAACTAGCTGACCTCGCCAGCATGCTTCTCTACAGATCTTTCTTAAGGGACCTTTCTTAATTTGGTGTCATTATTTTTTTAATTTTAACCTACCAAGTATTACAATAATCATGTAAATGCCCACAAACCACATCGAAAGTGGTGGAGATGTTGCCGAGAACGTCTTCGCCCCTTTCCCATATTTAGATAGAAGCTTCTGTGCTAACGATGTCCTTTGACAGCGATTAGTTTTACCTGTGGAAACTTCCACGTCATTTATACAAGATCCAGGGCACCCTGGTCATCTCGGACTCAGTCAGCATGTCGTCTGTTGGAAATAATGTTCGCGCGGCGCTTGGATGAAGACGAGAAAGAGAATGCGCACGACCGGTATAATGGGGACGGTATGCTTGTTACCGATCTCTTTCACTATGTTGGGACGGCTTAGCGCTCTGCGCCAATAAACCCGGCAGAAGTGTCTTTTTCCCACACCGTATTTTTGTGCCGAAACCCGGGAAGCCAGCCAGTGCCTTCGCAACGTGCGACTTCTTTTGGGAGAGACCGCATCGAGCCGTCATGGAGCGGATCAAGAACAAGCGTGCCGCTCGCCGAGCGCAAAGCCCGAAGATCGTTAACGAGGTGAACGGGATCCTTCAATCCGGACAGTCTGAACTTTCTACGCTTCGTGTACTGCAAAGCCGGTTGAAGGCAACGAGGTCGGAGTTAAACGTGCTCAACGCCGAATTGGAAGCAGTCATGACTAACGAGCAAGTCATAGAAGATTATGATTCCGTCATGGAATACGACGAAGCTGCTCTCTGCGCATTGGCCTTGTTCAAGCACAATATTGACATGCTGAAGACTTCCTCTTCATTGGACAATAGCAATCACTCCCACCTAGCGGAGCATTGCAGGAACTGCCAATGTCATCCTCTGTGTTGTGACACTAACATTTTGTTTTATCGCAAAGATAAGCTAACTATGGAAGTTGAAGCTTTTCATATGGGAAGGTGTGCTGATAAATGCGGAAGCAACTCATCGATAGTACTAACAGATAAGGAGTTCACCTTTTTGAGTCGTGCTTGATTTTCATTCTGCTGCACGTTGTAGATACCACTTCCGCAAAATTACTGTCAAGATGTGTTTTTTTCTTTTGTTTTCTTTTGTTTTGCTTGTTTGTTTGTATGATTCTTTTTATGCACATGCGCTCTTGAACTACCCTGGGTTGTATATTTCGCGTACTTTCTTCAATAAAGTGAGTTGTGAGTTTGCGCCAGTTTGTCTTCTCGCCTTTCGTTTTCGTGTATTGTGTGCGCGCGCCAAAATGTTTCCTATAATGTCCTCAAACCAACTCGCCCAGCTCTCCATATTATTATTACTTCCTCTTCGCTTCCGACAACTGAGCCACCGACCGCAGCTGACGGGAACCGACCGACTGCACCCTCAATGAACACGACACTTTTACAACGTGAATTTGGCGCCAGGTTGCCGAAGTTAGAACTTGTGCGTTTCAACGGAACGATCACCCAATGGCAGCCGTTCTAGGACATGTTTCTGTATTCTGTCCACGAGAACCCGAGGCTGTCTGACACGGATCGCTTCCATTACCTGGTTTCTCTGCTTGACGGAGCTGCTGCAAAAGCCGTCGCCGGAATTCAAGTGACGGAATCAAATTACAACGACGCCCTTGGAATATTGAAGCAGCGCTACGGCAACCACAAGTTTATCGAGCAGAAACTCTTGGAAAACCTACGCATGCTTGGGTCGGTGACATCATCTAACAACGTTACAGCCTTACGGAAGTTATTCGACGACATTCAGCTCAACCGAAAGGGACTCGCCAACCTTGGGGTGAGCGCTTCATCTTACACTTCAATGCTAAGCGAAATACTCCTGAAAGCTATAACCCAAGATATGGTGATATACTATTACAAGAGCGAAAGCATCGAGTTCAACACCTCATCGGTAGCCACACGCAGCGGTGCGGATTCAGCTGAACAGGAGTTAGAGCGCCTGCTGAGTCACATGATCGGAGCTCAGTGGAAGATTACTGTTATGATGCTAGAAGAATACAAGCCAGTCCTGCACACGCGGGAGCTGAAGTCACGCGGGGCTAAAGCACACGCAGGGCTAAAGGTTAACGAGAAGGCAGGTGGTATAGCTCGCGGAATTAGTATCTGGACACCGATCGAGACTCACTAAGAACCTCTAGTCCCCTTGAGTGACATCCTGTAGGCACAAAGAAGAGCAAAAATTTAGCCCACCACACCCCAAACTCGATATCGGGCAAACAAGGGGCTGGCACCGGTTACAAACTAACACGTGTTCCAATCTGCTCATTCCCAACAAAATCCTCCGAACGCAGTGTCTCGATACATGTCCGTTGTTGGAAACGTCCATCTCTCATCGACTTAACGTGGACGTGTAGACTCAGGCCATCCGAAGTTAACTCGCCCTTATTAAGGAGAAGCCCATCTGAGAAACAGGGAGAGGTGTGGCTTGAGAGCAAGTACCGGAACGGCCCATGTTGCCCTGCTCGATCAGGCACAGCCAGCCGCACGGGCCAGTGGGGTCCTGGACTAGGGGCCCACTGTCACAGGCAAGTGGGCCCCTAGGGAAATCGAGTTTATACTACTGCTAAAATATCATACAGTAAAATTTTTTGTTTCTGCTACTACCATATTCACACTCTTGTTAGAGTTCTGCTTAATTCAGTTTTATTTCACCGGAACAACACAGTGGTAAATAGCTAAGGAATATAAGTAATGAGCTTTGTCAAATATTATTGGAAGATTTCATCGCTTTCAGAACCTAGCGGCCGTCCTTGGTGAGTAACTCTGGAAAAGCTTTTTCTCGAGAGCTTGCGCATGTGCGAGATGACTTATTGATCGTCACTTGTGAGCTAAGTGTTTACACTTGTAGGGCGTTGCAAGAGCATATTTTTATGATGCCTCAGATCAGTGGCCTAAAACAGGCTACAGAAGGCCTAAAACAATCTGGCCTAAACAATCTACAGAAGTCGGAATGGGCTCAAGCAATTTCCTTTTTTCTGAGGCGCGCCATACGGTCACTGTGAGCTGAAACGTCACCGTGGAAC
Organism: Rhipicephalus appendiculatus; assembly: GCA_030522465.1. NCBI lineage: Eukaryota > Metazoa > Arthropoda > Arachnida > Ixodida > Ixodidae > Rhipicephalus > Rhipicephalus appendiculatus. The sequence continues at coordinate 2,416 of JALIZH010030299.1, read as the reverse complement.
GAAAACTCGATATTTCAGAATCGGCGGCCAGATTTTAGTGATTGTGGAAATCAGTATCGATATCTTTTTCGAAACATCACGCCAGATCTCCTTTAGAAATGCAGAAATGATTCATATATGGGGCATGGGAAGGCGTTCTTTAAAATGGAAACGTTAGTTCAAACCCTCTCCGCCCACGCCCCTCCCACCTTCTTCATTGTCCCGGCACTTGTGGGACTAAATAGTGTCACTGCGGCCCGCTACCTAGAGTGAGTTTCAGTGCCCTGCATCAGATATTAGCAAAATAGGATGCACTATCGATGGATATACTTAATAAAGTGACATGACGTCACCACAACACAACACTTATTGCGGTCAACTCAAGATGTAGAAGATTGCTCGAGTTAAATGAGGAAACATTCTGAGAAAATACTTACTAGTCGACATGTCAAAAGTCGATGGAGTACCTGGCCCTGCATTATGGTAAGGAGGAACATTACTTGAAATTTTTACGCGACTTAGTCATTATTGATAACTGCCTCTGAAAAACAATAACAAAACAAAAAAAAAGCTTGGGAATGTGACTGCTTGATCGAGTAGCAGATTTTTAAACCCAAAGGTCTTTCACCGCCCGACGAACAAAAACAAAAAAAAAAGCAACATCTATATAAATTTTCATTGCAGCAACGTAAAATCTAAGATTACCAAGATGCACAGAAAACGTACACGCACTGTGTGGAAACAGTGCAGAAACGGGACAAGTAGGAGAACACACAACACAAGCGCTGACGAACAACTAGGGCAAGTGTATTGCGTCGGAAGGTATCCACCGAAAATACACTACTACTATAAAGAAACAAGAACATTAAATGCAACAGCAATTTTCGTGTACAGTGAACAAAATTCCAGACGTTCTGTGTTACGGGAATGGTGTCGATCAACGGCATATCCGTTTCTAACTCTGGGGTAGAACCACAACGCAATGCACAGCCAACTGTTAAAAGACATTCTCACAGCGGTACAATAATCGGAAACTGCTATGGAATGACTGTGCCTGACGCTTCCTAAACAATGAGTCACCACGAGGTCATCGTCACGTGACCAAAGCATACCACAACTATGTACAGCATAAGTGTACTACGCTATAACATCATCATCATCAGCCTCACTACGCCGACTCAGGGAGAAGGCATGTTCCGCTAATCAACCCGGTCCTGTGCATGCTGCGGCCACGTTACACCTGCAAACATTTTTAATCTCATCTGCCACCTAATTTTCTGTCTCCCCCTCACGCGTTTGCCTTCTCTTGGAACCCAGTCAGTTACCCTTAATGACCAGCGGTTATGTTGCCTACGAGCTACATCCCATGCCCATGCCCGTTTATTTTTCTTAATTTTGACTGAGACGTCCTTAACGACAGTTTGTTCCCCGGCCCACTCTGCTCTCTTCTTGTCCCTTAAGGTTATACTTATCATTTTCCTTTCCATTGCTCGCTGGGTTGTCGTCAGTTTATGTTTAACCCTCTTCGTAGTCTCCAGGTTTCTGTTCCACAGGTAAGTGTCGGTAAGATGCCGCTATTACATACCTTCCTCTTTAGGGATAGTAGCAAACGACCATTCATGCTTAAGCGTAGCCAAGTATGAATGCCTCGGTTAAAGCAGCCTACCACTGTACCCTAACGCGTCAATCTGTCCTTCTTGGTCAGCGCCAGTGTTTCACGTTTTCTTCGCTGTCCTCGTCTGGTTGTACGCTTAAACATTATTAGTCACCACTATCCGATCGACATCGCAGTGATAAACATGCAAAGCGCATCCAGCTTGGTATTTGCACTCAGAACCAGCATCTCTCTGTGACGGTCACTCCACCATTTCCAGAGCCTTCGTCCCGAGAAATTCCTCTGTATTACACACATAGCTTCGTCCTACGATGGAGTGGCTTGCGTGGCTTTCTTTCTCGTGCCACGAGACACAAGGACGATGAGAATGGTGTTCTGTTTACTGAAATCTTCTACAAGCAGGGTGATTTATGTTTGTTTTCTTTGTGAACGATATGAAATTGATCGCACCGCTTTTTTTTCCTGATTGTTTCATGTGCTAGCACAACAGCCTAATTGACACACGCCGAGTTGTCTGAAATGGGATCGACATTTAACACCGTTGGTTTGTTTCATGAGTACCTAATGCATGGCACCAGCGTGGTAGGAGCTACTGTTTGGAAAACGAGTGTTCTAGAAAACATGAAAAGACCTGTCCAGTACATAAATAAATAGGCAGCAGTCGAAGTTTTTTTTTGCCTCAGCTAACCTTTGAGTGCTTTCTAAAAATAATTATGCCATCTGTGAAGACCTTATATTTGCTCTTTTCCTCACTACAGACTTCATCATAAGATATACCCAGGGGCCGCGAAACAGCTCGACAAAAAAGTCGGCAGATCCCAC
>JALIZH010030298.1:0-26355 GCA_030522465.1 Rhipicephalus appendiculatus | reverse complement strand
AAACTTGTGGATAAAGTATGACTCTGTGTTTTCTCTCTCCTGGGGACCGCAAGGTTGACTGAAGGATTCAAGCTTTGAGGGCGGAACCTGCTTCATTAATATGCTGTGCCACTGTTTTCGGTAATTTCTTCGTCGTCACAGCATTTTAGTGTAGCACGGCACAACTTACACGACGTCAAACATCACATTCTTCAAACTTCCGGTCCCCAAGAGATAAACAATATAGTCATAACTTGTATTCACAAGTTTAATATACTCCAGCCAACGGGTAGAAACGTTTCAAAGGAGGCTCTTGAATGCATGCGATATGGTACGTAGGCAACGGAAAGCGATGAGTGTTAAGGCTTCCTTCCAACAAGTTTTGTACTGCCATTACTAACTGACAACCATAATACAGCGAAACGTGTACCCCCTCCCCGCCTTTTTTTTCTCGCTCTTTTCCTTCTTTGTTGACGGAATACCTGTTTCCTTTTCCCTCAACTACTTCGTCGCGGCGACCTATTATTGTCCCCTATCCCCGCGTTGGAAGTCGCCCTGTCCTCCATTTGTTTAGATTGGAGAAGAGAGTATGAAGCACATACACACAAGCGCTAAGGAAAAATCAGTTGCAGCCATGAAAAAAATAAGTCCACTTGTAGAAACGTATGCTCCAGTACACATCCCCTGTTTATTATTTTCTCATTACTTGCTTTCAAGAAGCTTCTGCACTGTTCATTCAACAAAGCAGTGGCTCAATAGGGTGATGTGTTCACTTTACCATGCTTGCATGCAACACAAATGTGATAGCCAACTTTCACAGAACACATAAATGAAAATTTTAGGCAGTGATTAAGGGTAATAGGAATGACGCTGTTACACTCCTAGATTTGAATGTAAGTCTATTCAAGCTGTGAGTATTTATTTATTTTTATTTATTGAAAAATACCTTACAGGCCCGAAGGCATTGAGTAAGGGGGGTTACAGTGAAATCACAAGTACACTCTTAAGGAACAACGCTACAGTGCAGGTTAATAATAATAAGAACAAAAATACTTCTTCACCAAATTAACAGAGCAATCAGTCATCATATATAATTCAACAGTACAAAAAAAGCAGATTAAGAGCACGTTCATCAAAACATAGCGCAACACGCCACAGTATAAACGCTTGAAATGTAGACGATAAAAAGTAAAAAAAAAAAATCTTACAACGCTATATCGTGAAAATGCATCTCAAGTGTGTGCCGAAACGTGTTAGGGTTACTATCAGAGGCGATATCATCGGGAAGATCATTCCACATGCGGATGGCTTGTGGTAGGGCTGATGTATTAAACGCGTTTGTGTTACCAAAGATACGGGTGAAGCTAAGATGATTATGTAACCTGCGTGATGTGTAGAGGGGGGCGTTCAAGTTGCAACGACGATGTTTTGTTACTGTAGACGTACTTATGAAATAGACATAACAAGGACACTTGACGGCGGACATATAATGGTTGTAGGGAATAATCGAGTTTAAGCTGAGTCACACTGGAATGATTGCAGTAGATTCTGGAAATGTAACGGGCGGCTCTGTTCTGAATTGCTTCACGCATATTAATTTGATAATGAGCGGACGGGGACCAAACAGATGAGGCATATTCAAGTTGCGGTCGGACGAATGTTAGATAGGACAGTTTGCGAACGTTAGAGGGACAATGGCGAAGGTTTCGGCGCAAATAGCCTAATGTTTTGGAGGCCTTTGTACAAACAGCGGTGATATGATCAAGCCAGGAAAGTTCTGGTGTGAGGTGGACGCCAAGATATTTGTAGGAATTTGCCCGGGAGAGCCTGTCGCTTTGTATATGGTAAGTAAAGTTAGAAATGACTTGTTTACGTCCAAAAGAAACAACTTTACATTTATTAGTATTTAGGGTCATGAGCCAAGTGTTACACCAATTAGAGATGGTGTTAAGATCATCTTGAAGGATGAGGTGATCATTAGGACAGTTTATAGGTCTGTAGAGCATGCAGTCATCAGCGAAGATTCTGATATTTGATGATATGTTAGTTGGGAGGTCGTTGATGTAGATGAGGAACAGTAACGGGCCAAGAACGCTCCCCTGTGGGACGCCAGAAGAGACATAGGAAGAGGGAGAGGAAGAATTATTAACGCTTGTGAACTGCTTGCGAAGGGAAAGGAAATTTCGTAGCCATGATAAAGTGAGGGAGTCTAATCGGAGGGCAGATAATTTAGAAATGAGGCGGCAATGGGCAACACGATCGAAAGCTTTGGCAAAGTCAAGAAATATGCAGTCAGTCTGTAGGCCATTATTTATGTTGTGATGAATGTCAGTAGTGAATTCCAGTAACTGTGTTTCGCATGACATGCCCTTTCTGAATCCGTGCTGGTTAGGGAAGAAGAATTTGTTAGTCTCGAGGTGACTGTATACGTGGGAGGCGATTATGTGCTCGAGTACTTTGCAACAGATGCACGTGAGTGAGATTGGACGGTAATTTTTAGGTGAGTTCTTATTTCCCGATTTAAAAATAGGTATTACTTTGGCGATTTTCCAGTCGTCTGGCAGTTTTCCAGACGACAGTGACTGTTGAAAGATGTGGTATAAGATAATGCTAGATATGGAAATGGTATTTTTTAGTACCTTAGAGTTTATATCATCAATACCGGCTGATGAGGATGCCTTAATTTGTTTAATTCGACACGCGATACCATCCACCGTGAGTTCGATGGGCTGCATGTACTGGAAGTCGTATTCAGGGACATTTGGCACGTCGGAATGATCTTCCCGGCTAAATACAGATGAGAAAAATGTATTAAAAGTAGTAGAGCATTCGTAATCTGAAAGTGGAAGGTTGTGTTCATCAAGTAATGACAACTGGTTAGAACCGTGGTCAGGCGATATGAGACTCCAAAATTTCTTTGGGTTATTTTGCAAAAGAGAGGGTAAGTCATTTTGGAAATATTTGTCTTTAGCATTGCATATTGCTGTACAGTAGTCGCTCAAGCATTGCCTGTATTTGTCCCAAGCGGAAGTCGTAGCAGCGCGTTTGGCATTGCAGTACAGGCGTTTTTTCTTGTTTCTTTGCTTACGGAGGGATTTGGTGAACCAGGGATTGGATTTGTCGTTAGAAATTGTGATAATTGGGATGTATTGATGAATCAGCAATGATATTTTGTCTCTGAAAAGCACCCAGTTTTCATTTACAGACCGGTTGTAGAATGACGGAAACAAGATTTCCTTCAAAAAATTCTTCCAGTTGTGCGTTTATTTTACCAAAGTCGGCTTTGCTGTAGTCACGGATAGTTTTTTTTAGACATTCCTGTAAATGGTAAAGGTAAGTCCAACGTCACTTCTATTAAATTGTGGTCACTGAAACCTTTCAGAGAAGAAACTGTCTTCACTGATTCTGGAGCGTTTGTCAGCAATAGATCTAACGTGTTCAAACCTCGGGTTGGTTGATCAATGACTTGTAAGAGGTTAAAGTCCAATGCTAAGTTAATGAATTCTGTTGAAAGGCCACATGGTGATGATAAATTTGTCCAATCAATTAGCGGAAAGTTAAAATCACCAAAGAGATAAATTAAATCGGTAGGGCAAAGATCTTTGGCATTTTCGATACTATGACGAAGTTCACGCATAAATGTACCACCACAATCAGGCGGACGGTAGCAGTTTCCAATTAGCATTTTAGCGTATTTAGTCACACAGACTATCCAAATAATTTCAATGGCCGAGTCAAGATTCAGCGCGCAAGAAGTGAGCGTATTTTTTACACCAAGAAGTACACCACCACCTCTCCTGTCGACGCGATCTTTGCGGTATATGTTGTAGCGTTCACTGCCAGCAAGAACTTCATTATTTGCGATTTCAGGGTACAGCCAAGTTTCTGTGAGCACGAGTATATCAGAATTATTGTCCTCTAGAAAAGAGCAGACTGCATCGCGTTTAGGTATTACGCTTCTAATGTTTGTAAATGATATCAAGAAAGGAGTAGCCAAATGGGCTGCAGGTTTTTGGTGGTGTTTTCGTGCGCACGTTTTTGTTGTGAGCTATCTTTCTGATAAAATAACAGATTTGCTGACACTATCAACTATGTAAGTTTTGCCACCCATGCGTAGCCTGTCAACTGAGAGCTTAAACGGTTTTCTTTGCGTTTTAGCATATTCAATGAGCGCTTTTCTTGCCTGTCGCGTAGCTAGAGAAAAAATCTTCTCCGATAGAATATGTTGACCCTTTTAGTTTTGGAGCAGACGCAAGAATTTGCTGCTTATCCTTGAAGAAGGTCAATTTGGCTATTATGGGTCTCTTTTTGCTGTCTCTGAATTTCCCAAGCCTGTGCACACGTTCGAATTGTGCGCCAGTCAAAGATATGTTCATTTTTTCAGAGCAGAACTCGATAATTCTTTTTTCAGATGCTGCCCAGCCCTCGTTAGGGTCATCTTCTATTCCAAAAAAAAGCAAGTTAGACCGCCTCTGTCTGTTTTCAGTATCATTGCACCTGGAGGTAATTTCAGTCAAATGGCCGGAAATTTGGTGCAGGGCATTATGAGCCGTGCCGGTATCAGTTGTCGAACATGACGTGAGGGTTGACTCAAGCTTGACAATACGTTCAGTCAGACGAGCAACTTCGTTCGTAGAAGCCGTCAGTTTTTCGATGGTCTCGCTTAACTGCACCGACAAGGTTGCATGGCCTTCCTCTAATTTTTGTATTGTTGACATAGCTACAGCGAAGGCTTCAGCCTCGGCCTTGCTCATGGGCCCTGGGTTCGATTCAATATCACCCGACAACATAAGCAGCATATCAAGGATGAGCAGACAAAGGCGAGATATTCGCGACAACGATCGTTTCAAAGCATCACACCATTCGGCTGGGCACGACACCGCAATCAAACAGTAATTACTACTTCTAACACAGACAGCGTGTTTGTAGTCACTGACCTGCAAAATGACCGGTTGAATCACATGCATCTCTGGTGCGGTGCCGTGCCCGAGGTGGTCTGCTGGCGATTCGCTTAAGTATGGTGAGCCGGTTCCGTCAGGCGTAGTCGTCGATGTCCCTAGCGGCCAGATGTGCGTCCAGATTTGCTTGTCCAGCGTCGGCAAGAAGGGTGCTGAAGCAGGCCAAGCCGGTGAATAGCCATCGGAGACCAGTGCGCACGTGCCAGCAAGATAGGAACAAACAGCCCAGGTAATCGTGCCCTGCAAAATGACCGGTTGAGTCACATGCATCTCTGGTGCGGTGCCGTGCCCGAGGTGGTCTGCTGGCGATTCGCTTAAGTATGGTGAGCCGGTTCCGTCAGGCGTAGTCGTCGATGTCCCTAGCGGCCAAATGTGCGTCCAGATTTGCTTGTCCAGCGTCGGCAAGAAGGGTGCTGAAGCAGGCCAAGCCGGTGAATAGCCATCGGAGACCAGTGCGCACGTGCCAGCAAGATAGGAACAAACAGCCCAGGTAATCGTGCCCTGCAAAATGACCGGTTGAATCACATGCATCTCTGGTGCGGTGCCGTGCCTACACAGGAGGGCCATGAGTGTACTGTCTAATTATTTTCTTGTTTGAAAAATATTGTTTAAGGCTTTAAGAGAGGGTGTTGAATAGGAGTAGGGATCAATGACGCAAGTGTAATGAACTGCAGCAAAAGGGTGAGTTGGGCCAGGTGGTTTGATTTCATGCTTTAAACAGCGCGAAAAACAAAAACACATAAAAGAGGACTAAACAACACAAGCGTTTGTGTTATTCAGTCATCTTCTGTGTTTTTTTCTCATTTGTGCTGTTTGAAACATGCAGTGTAATGGTGGCAGTCTGGGCATGTTGTTAATCAATTTATAAGAAAGGTAGCACTTGAAGGAAAACACAGACAGAAAAAGGGACACACACAGCCGCTATGAACTGCAAACTTCAGACCCATTGAAAGGACTTTGCTGACAGGTCTGACAGGTTGGCCTCCTAATACGTATGGACACAATTCCATTGTGCAAGCCTCTTAGTAGGGAGCTGTTCAGGCGATTGTATCGATGAGCTACGTTGCCCAGCAGACAAGACTGAAGTACCGTCAGAGCATCTGGGTGTGTGCACGTGTGTGTGAACACACCTTTTCTTGCTCATGTTCTCCATGTGCTCTGACCTTTCTTAAAAGCTGTGTCATTATAACAATAAATGGTAAGTATACGAAATAAACATAATAAACTAGCAAGCACTGAATAAAAAAATAACAAAAGGTATATATCAAGAAGTAAATATTAGATACGTAAATGAACATGTTTCATTTCCAATGTATCTATATAATATTCTAAGAATGGTAATGAGTTATTTCTACTCTGATAAGGCAGACTGCACCATTTCAAATGCCGCAAAGACACAATAAGTCAATAAATATACCCATTGGTATATAATGAAAGGTACATATGCCCTCAGTAACCTATCTGACTTAATTGGCTAAAAGAAAAACCAGGGTAATTTTAAGTTCAGTGGCAGCCGCTCCTTGAACAGCTTTGTTAGTTTCATGAGAAAAAATTTTTCCGATCCATGATAGCGCATAGAATAAACTTCTTTGCACATCGATGACAGTGGTACGCTGGGCACCGCTTGAATGTCTGTTGCGTAGAAAAAATAAGTGTGGGTCTCTATAAAAACACAATGATTATAATATTTTTCTTCCATGTTTCACGTGTACGGCTTCTTGCAATTCAACTACAAGCCAAGCTGCACTAACATTCTGGTGTACTCACGTCTTGTTCTGAGCCTCGTGGGATCCATTTTCCGTGCTCTTGGCAACATTAGCATAGCATGTTAATTTCAACAGACTTATTTCATCGCTGACATTTTAGTCAATGTATCAGTGGCTTGTGAAACCTTCTGGAGTGATGTTATCTTCGTCAGAGTTGTGAAGTCATTCCAGAACTGCATAGAATAAACAGCAGCCAACATTCTGAAAGAAAATGTCGAACATCTCACAACGAGCCGCCTCGTCTACAGTGTTCTTCATATCTTTAACAGTAGTTTCTGGGGGCATCAAGATATCCCGTCTTCCCAATACAAATAGAAGATTACCCATTAAGTATTTGTATTTCACTGTGAACTGTAAAATAAATATAATTGTATAAGTTGCCTGATAATTACCACAATACAGTTAAGACTAGAAATAACGTCCCCATACCTTCCTTGGCTAAATTGTCTGTTGGTTTTGATTAAAGTAGTATTTTAAAAGAAAAAACGAGCCCTTAAGTTTTCTTTTGTTCATTCATCGTGAGGTTCTCGTGCTGGCAGACTTCATGCCTCCAGGCAACATGCGAGAGATTATGGGTCAGCGTATCACCTTTTGCGTGTAATGTTTGGTGCTTATCCATTTCTTTCAGACTATGCAAAACGAAACCGCAATATCAAGCTTTTCTCTGTCTGGGAAGCATAAAACTGTGGGGCAGCCATTTCGGCGCTTCTTGCAGACAGGCGAACTAGATTTTCGCGCCCCTTTATAGTTTGTGAAATAAACATATAAGTACCACCCATCACATGGAAACGACAAGCTGTCTGCTTGTGTGTTTCCGTATGCTTGGAGATTTTTCCGACCAGATTCTGCTTCGGCTCGCCTTCATTTAAATTTTGTCACTTCCCTGACAAGGGTCGTTCTGGTGCTAGGCAACAGAGAGTTCGAGCTTCGTGCGCGCCGGGCCCGATCAGTTTCGATTTCGCCACTGAAATTCGTACCACGCGCAACCTTCGTGATGAAATGGAATGGAAAACAACTTTATTGGACCTGCGCAACGCGACTGGGTCGCCCACCCGGCTCAGTCCCACGTAGAGACCGGCAAGCCGGCCTTCCGGGTACCTCACGGAACAGCCGAGCCTTCCGGCCCGCCGGACAGCCGTGAGCTGATCATGGGAGCGGAGCTTTTTAATTGGTGACTTGGGTGTTGTTATACTAATGAGAAATAACAGACAATAATATTTATCGTCTGTTAGTTCTAATATTGTGTCTAACAAAGAAAAGCGAGCCCTTAAAATTTCCACTTCATTCCTTCGTTGTTTACATTAGAAAGTTGTATAGCATGGTAATTTATGACATACTTATTTTTTAGAAATCACGAAGGTTGCGTCTTCAAAGGAGTGGGAGAAGCAACCATCGTGATTTCTAAAAAATAGGTATGTCATAAATTATCGTGCAATACAACTTTCTAATACAAACAGCACTCAAGTCCTCAATTAAAAAGTTTATGAACCACTTTTGTTGATTAGTCGCATCGACGTCATTTCAGATGCGGAAAAGTATTTCCGCCTTGACATAAAATTCGTGTGCCAGAACGACAGGAGCCTGAGTGCCATGGAATTTTTATAAAAAATCTGTACAGTCTAAAAAAACACATCAATGTGTGAGGGCTTGTTCAAGTGTCGCGAGGAAAAAAAAACACTCCCTCCATGACAGCGGGCGAAAGTGCAAAAAAAAAAAATCATTATATAAGGTCACTTTAGAAACGCGAGGTCATATTTGCACGGTACGTTGTTGTATTTAAGTGTTTTTAAATTGTGAGCGAACATAATTCAGAAATTGTGTTTACGCTTAGGTAAAATATGAATAGATGTAATTCAATTATCACTAACACTCGTAATCAAATCATTCTTGATGGGGACACAGACGAGCAAGCGCATAGTGTTGCCTCTTGCTTCAACGCAACTGCCGACGTTTAGCGATAACACGACCGCAATCCAGGCGCGCGTAACCACAGAACACACGAAGCTACGGCCATCTCAGCTCTGCACATTACTTAAAAGGCGCGCGGGCCTTCTATGCGTTTAGCCGCTACGACCACCGCCACGCGCAGCACGCACGGCCAGGCCGACTTAAAGGGACACTAAAGTGAAACAATGACTTGGTTTAAATTGACAAACTGCACTCTGAGAACTCCAAAGCCATATGTGTCACTATCATAACTTCATTATTAGCGCAGAAAATCAAGGTTGAAGTTTTATTTTTAAATTTGGCGCCGTTATCTGCGTGCGTGACGTCAGAAATTCCAAATGTATTTTTCGCATTTTCGCGACATTGGCTCGATGAAATTTTCTGAAACTTCGTATGCTAGGTCTATGATACCAACCGATGACAATGCACCTCATTTTTATCGATTAGAAGCTACGTAGGGAACAGTAGACGCCTTCAGAATCTATGACGTCACGGTGTTTGGTGCAGGAATCTCAAGGTGGCGTCTCCACCCGCATTATCTTTTCGCGGGTTTTCTCGCTTACCAAGCGTCTTGTCGCGGTAAGAGTGGTGTTTTCGGTATTGTGAAATTGTACTTAACTAATACGCGAAAAATCATTTTGCCCTTTAGTGTCCCTTTAAGGCGCGCTCTCCTCTCTCTCCCTTTTACAGCACACATGCCGAAGTCACCCGCTCTCTCTCTCTCCGATTTCACCCGTAGCTTCCGCGAAGAAACGGCGTGCGTCAAGGCACACTGCCTTTCTCTTCACAATCACACACTTTCCCTTTCACCCACAGCCTATGTGTCCCTAGCCGTAGTTAATATTCCAAGACATTTTATTTAAACTAAAACAAGCCGAGAAAACTTAAAGCTACCAAGATCGCAACATGCGCTAAGAGCCTCGACTACAGTCCGCGTTCTGTCTCCATAAAAGCACTAAGGGATAGGACCATTATAAACATCACACTGGAAAAAATCTCCTCATAACTATGAGCTTGTGCTACTTAGAAAGATATGAATTTATAAGCAACTCAGATTATCTATGCTGTTTTGCTCTCGCTCGGGAAAATTGCTTGGGCAGATATTTACAACCGATCTCAAGAACTAATTCAACGGATAAAATGAAATATTTGGCAGGAGCGTCCAATTTTTTCAATAAAGTACAGTAAGAACGTAAACAATCCGCATCGTGCACGCTATGTGAATGCAACAATAGAAAACACTCGAGAACGTTCCAACTTCTAGTACACTCAAGGCCGATAACACACCCAAGTCTCTACGAAACAGGTGACATTGTTGAAGAAATAAAAGTACGCGTCTCAGTAATGTACCCGTGCTTTAAATGTGCGTTCTATGAAAAGCGATGTCCGCCGTCAAACTTTAGAATGAACGACAACCAGCGTTCCGGAGCTGAGCGAAGTTCAACCGCATGCACGGCGAATCAAGTACAACGGCGCACGGCGAACTCGTTCGGCCACTGTCTCGTCGCAGCCGATGGCATCCCGCACATCAACACGTTTTTTTTTTTCTTAGGTGTGTGTGCGTGAAATTACTTTAATGAGAGGATAATGCGGTCAGAACGTCAACATTAAGGCTTGCGACCATTAAAGAGAATTGAAACAGGCCTACCTACGATGTCGAAACATGCTGTAAATGCGAGCGCGCGAACGCACGTCCGCACATGTAAACACATCACACAGACCGAACGCAAAAATGCACGAGCTGTAAAGTAATACAGAAATTCGCACACATAATTTTACTATTAACTACACTGCTCTGGTGAACAGTACTCAACTCTCAATAGTACAAGCGCACATTTACAGCATTCAAATACGCAACTATGCGGTTGCGCAGCTTGTTGCAAAAAACGGGCCTCGACTTTCGTCGAGCGTGAAAACTGATTACCGGAGCTCTCAACAAATACAGAATTGAATAAATAAACGGTTACTTGCCTGTAATTAGCTGCATGACAGCAGCACTTGGGACCGAAGAACAGGAGATGCGGCAACTGCTTGTTTGACGGCGACCAAGGAACCTTCTCCCAAGGAGTACGATCGTTTTGCTTGGAGGTGCGGTACAGTCAGAAGACACGGATTACGCAGCGCACAAAAAGCGACGTTGCAACGTGGTCAGCGAAAGCGACGAACAAGCTGAACAAAACAATTAAAACGCATCAATACACGGCGAATACCACGGAGGAAATCGTTTTCGGCGGCACGGCGGCACACGCGATCACACGATGGAGGAGTGCGCTACCGAAGCTACCACATTTGCCAACAGTGCAGGTATTTTGCGCTATGTTTGAAGTGGAAATCATAGTGGCGGCCGTGAAGTATTCGTCGCTGACTAAAATCTGTGCTTGAAGTAAAAACCGCAGCCTTTGAGATTTGTGGCTACGACTCGAGGAATATTGTGCTTTGAGGCGGGAGTTTCTGTACCACGCTTATCATTAAAACACGATGATTATTAATTAAATATTCTAAATTAAAACATGTGCATCCTAATTGGCTCATGTAGGAAGCGGTGCGCTGCGGTGCGCCAACGTCGGAATGTAGGATGACTGCGTCACTTGAGAACTTGAGTGCGCTCGCAAATCCACCCTTGTCCTTGAGAGAGTGCGTAGGCATCGTGCGTTCTATGCGCCCCTCACTCCCCGCTCGCTCTGCTTCTTTAAATTGCAGGGGGAAGGGGGGAGGGGGGATACTGAAGTCTGCTCTGAACATCGCCTGGGCATGCTTTGGCGCCGTTAAGCGCTCTCGGCTCTAGACGCGTCTGCTTACAGAGGCGTCACTTGCAGGGGGCAAGAGTACAACGTATATAGTACATGCTGATATGCCGTTGCCGCTCTCCCTGCCTCCTCTCACCACTTCTTTCATGCTCTTCTCCCCTTCCCAAAGGCGCTGCGCCGGCTGTGCCACGCTCACAGTGCCATTTGCTGACCTTTCTTTCCTTCCATTTTAAATAATCACCCCTCCGTGCTCCCGCAAGAGTTGCAGAAAGTAGTGCCTTGTTTTCCTCTTTGATCAAGCACGTCTCGTACTGGAGAAGCTTGTGAGAACGACGCGTGCTCTAACAGCCACCATGATTTCGGATTATCGCAGCTACCAAGTTGGCGCTACATCTTAGGGTCTTTCTCATTTCGGAAATTTGCCCATCGATATAATTAATCGCGTAAGGTTTCCCATATATCATAAAGTTATTTTTTTCTTTCCACAGTGTAAAAGATCGAACTTTCCGATCTTTGTTCTGAGCGTAGTTCGTACAAATATTCGCTGACGTTTATTGTGGAAGATATAAAACAGTAGGACGCATGTCGTACCAGTGCGCACAAGAAAGTGTTTGTGGATTTTCTTGTACATTTTCACGATTGTTAAAATAGTGTTCTGTGAAGCAATGATTCTTCATGATTTGTCTGTGTGAAAATAAAATATCACGAGAAATAACAATGTGCCAATGGCTCTACCATGTCCTTGTTTTTGGGATGCCACCGACATTGCAACCTTAGAAAAGGCAGTAGTACAACAGACACGTTACGCAACGCGCCTGATTCTACCATGCAAGCATAGGCGTGCGCACGAGTGGGGGGCAGGGGGGGGCGCCCCGCCCCCCGAGTCACCTAAGGAGGGGGGCGCAGTCTGCCCCATACATTGACTTAATAAGGAGCGGGGGGCGCTGATATGAGCCTTCGCCCCCCCCTGAAGGTGAACCCTGCGCACGCCTATGCATGCTTACATGTGCACCACCCGCCACGGTGGTCTAGTGGTTATGGTGCTCGACTGCTGACCCGCAGGCAGTGGGATCGAATGCCGGCCGCATTTTCGATGGAGGCGAATATGCTTGAGACCTGCGTACATGGACTTAGGTGCACGTTAAAGAACCCCCCCGTGGACTAAATTTCCGGAGCCCTCCACTACGGCGTCTCTCATAATCATATGACAGTTTTAGGACGCTAAACCTCAACAATTATTATTATAATTATAAATGTGCACCCTTCATCTCTTACATTAACACCCTTATGAAAGGCATTAGCACCCTCTTTGCATGCACACCCTTCTCTTAGGGTGTATATGGAGCAAAAAAGGGTGTTGTACCAAAGGGAAAAGGGTATAAATATCAGAAACACCCTTTTTACACCCTTAAGGGTGTAAAAAAAGTGTAGTGTGTATCTTCTACTGCTGATCTATGGCCATATCTACTCATTTATCAGCATTACTATCAGCCATATATCGGTATACGTTTATACTGAAATATATTTACGCATGCCTCATCTGACTACCGTTTTTGCGCCCCCTCAATGTTTATTGATCAGAGGCACGAGTTAGGGGGGGGGGGGGGGGCGATGCCATGACCTCCCCCGCAATCTCTTTCACGGGACGTTCTTGATAGAAATATCTTGTGTGAGCCGCCTATTTAAAAAAAATAAAAAAAAAAACGTCCTAACTGGATTGCAACCACAGATAAGTCGTATGTTAAGGTACCAGATCCAAAGGGGTAACGTTGAACATCACTTATGTGAGATATCGGCGTTAATGAGCAATGACGCCATAATCGGAACAGCGCATGAGACATCTGGCGTAAGCCAGCGAACTCATGGGTCGACTCACTCAGGCTCACTCAGACTCAGGTGAAGCCGTGAGTCTGAGTCTGAGTGAATCCGGCTGAGCAATATTTTGGCGAGTTTTGAGTCTGAGTGAGTCCGGTGGAGAAAATGTTTAGTGAGTCTGAATCCGAGTGAGTCCGGGGTAGAGCTGTGCGCCGGTCCCAAAATCGCCGGCGGCGGCGCGCCGGTGTTTCCACCTCCGGCGGCGGCGCGACACCGGCGCGGGGTTCATCGGACCGGCGGCGGCGCGGCGCGTGGGGGGGGGGGGGGGTTGATCCGATATTCAAGACTTGGTGGGATGAGAAATTCATCCTTTGAAAAAAAATCTCTTTCCCCGAAAAGGCGAAGCAGTGAATGTGATAACAACATGTCTTCATGTTATAACGAACTAAGGCTAGCGGCTAACTCTTTTTCATCCGGGTGCGCCTCGGTGGATCAGTGGCTAGGGTACTCGGCTGCTGACCCGAAGGTCGCATGTGCGATCCCGGCCGTGGCGGTCACATTTCGATGGAGGCGAAATGCTAGAGGCCTGTGTACTGTGCGATGTCAGTGCACGTTAAAGAGCACCAGATGGTCGAAATTTCCGGAGCCCTCCACTGCGACGTCCCTCATAATCATATCTTGATTTTGGGACGTAAAGCCCCATATAGTAAAAAAATTACACCATCTCCCGCTAAAGGGAACCATGTGTAGATGTGAAGCAACGGGCGCTAACGCTTACACTGGCGGCGCCGTTGACGCTGGCGCTCATCGCGGCGTTGCGCAGGAGAGAAACCTGGGGAGGCGCAAAGCACGCAGTAATGGAGAGGTGTTTCCTGCTGGAACATGCCAATCTCTCCTAATGGGCAATGAGAGACAGAAGACTCCGACTGGACCCAGAGACCCGCAGTCTGCTTTTAGTTAACGCACACGCTGCGAATTTTTATTGTTCAACAACGCACAGGAGAAATCTCCCACCGGCACCACCTTGGAGGTCAAGATCCACTGCCATATATACGGGGTGGCCAGTGAACGGTTGTACAAGCAGCGCGAGCAGTCGGTTTTTTCAACCAAGAAACTCGCTAGCAGACGCTGCCTGCGTCTGCGTCGCGAGGCGAGAGAGGGGGCGAGCGTAGGAGAGGAGGGAGAGGGGTGGGGGGGGGACGTGCATGCGCAGTGGGAGTGTGGACGCCGCGGGCAGAGATGCCTAGAGGGGAGAGGGGGAGCGTAGAGGAGAGAGAGGGGGGACGCGCATGCGCAGTGGGAGTGTGGACGCCACGGGTAGGGATGCCTAGAGGAGAGAGGGGGGAGCGTAGGAGGGGAGAGAGGAGGGGAGGCGCATGCGCAGTGAGGGTGTGGTTGCCGCGGGGAGGGATGCCTAGAGGAGAGAGAGGGGGAGAGGAGGTTTTTATTTGAATTTTTTTTGAAAGGGTTTGCGCAGTAAGGGTGGGCACGCGGCACACCACCACCACCACCACCACCGGATTAAGCTTCGCCATAAGATGCTTCACATCTAAAAAGAAACTTTTTCATCCGATCTCGCTAAACTGCAAAACGCTGGTGTAAGGGCATGCGGTCGCCTCTGGGAAAGGAGCGGTTTTCGTGCAGTTTTTCGTATCAGTAGCTCTAAAGTAGAAGGGTATACGAGCCGTTTGATGATGCGACCGCGCCAATATAGTCAAAGTTCACAGTAGCGGCTCCAGCCACGCAGTCCCTCTATCCCGGTGTCCGTTCATTCTCCTTCGGCCCGCGAAAGACGGACAAGGCGTTTGCTTTCTGGTTGAGCAGCAATCGATGGGGAGGCCTCGCACGCGCAGTGATGTTATCGCATGCGCCCTGTAATCGCCTGCACCCTCCGTGCGACGGAGGTTGTTTCATCTATGCTTCAGCCGTGTTCCTCGCTAGCGCTCGCGAGCTTTTACTCCCGAGTACAGCATACGATGCGCGCACGAAAGTTATTAGATGTGAAGCATCTTATGGCGAAGCTTAATCCGGTGGTGGTGGTGGTGTGCGGCGTGACCACCCTTACTGCGCATGCGCAAACCCTTCAAAAAAATAAGAAGAAACCTCCTCTCCCGCTCTCTCTCCTCCAGGCATCCCTCCCTGCGGCAACCACACCCTCACTGCGCATGCGCCTCCCCTCCTCTCTCCCCTCCTACGCTCCCCCCCCTCTCCTCTAGGCATCCCTGCCAGCGGCGTCCACATTCCCACTGCGCATGCGTGTCCCCCCTCTCTCTCCTACGCTCCCCCCTCTCTCCTCTAGGCATCCCTGCCCGCGGCGCCCACACCTCCCAATGCGCATGCGCGTCCCCCCCCCCCTCTCTCTCCACTCCTACGCTCCCCCTCTCTCCTCTAGGCACCCCTGCCCGCGGCGCCCACACTTCCACTGCACATGCGCGTCCCCCCCCTCTCTCTCCACTCCTACGCTCCCCCCCTCTCTCGCCTCGCGACGCCGACGCAGGCAGCGTCTGCTAGCGAGTTTCTTGGTTGAAAAAACCGACTTCTCGCGCTGCACAACCTTTCACTGGCCACCCCGTATATATAGCAATGGATCTTGACCTCCAAGGTGGTGCCGGAGGGAGATTTCTCCTGTGCGTTGTTGAAGAATGAAAATTCGCAGCGTGCGCGTTAACTAAAAGTGGACTGCGGGTCTCTGTGCCCAGTTGGAGTCTTCTGTCTCTCATTGCCCATTAGCAGCGATTGGCATGTTCCAGTAGGAAACACTGCTCCATCACTGCGTGCTTTGCGCCTCCCCAGTTTTCTCTCCTGCGCAACGCCGCGATGAGCGCCAGCGTCAACGCCGCCGCCAGTGTAAGCGTTAGCGCCCGCTGCTTCACATCTACACATGGTTCCCTTTAGCGGGAGATGGTGTAATTTTTTATTTGGACTTTATACGGAACATGACGGCGACGACGAGAACCTGTACACAGTGCCCATACGATCGCTATCGCAGTAAAA
Organism: Rhipicephalus appendiculatus; assembly: GCA_030522465.1. Taxonomy (NCBI): domain Eukaryota; kingdom Metazoa; phylum Arthropoda; class Arachnida; order Ixodida; family Ixodidae; genus Rhipicephalus; species Rhipicephalus appendiculatus. Next base: position 10,149 of record JALIZH010030298.1, on the reverse strand, counting down.
AATGTACAAAAACGTGGATGCGGGCTGGCCTTTTTTTCTGCAGAGCTGCATCGTCTTCGCCGTAAAGAGTTCGTCCTTTGGACGAATCAAATAATCCGGGGCCTGTTCCATTGGTTTCGTTCTCACTTTCACTTCAGTTCTTACAGGCGATATCTTCTCGACACTTATTCTTCAGAAAGCATGTGCACAACGTTAGCGCTTAGCGTTGAGCCTATCGGGATTTCGAGCTAGTCGGCTACACGGTGTTATTACCGCTTGCGCAATCGGAAACTCACAAAATGGAGCGAAATCAGTTCATCGCGCATGATAATCATGCGAGCTGAGAAAGAACGACTGGGCGAATACAATGCAAGACATGGTAGGCGACAATTCACAACTGATATTTTTCGTATATGGAACAATGGCGTCATGAAAAGCGCCAAAAAACGAGAAACGCGAAGAGAGAACAATGCGTTCGATTTTGTATTTTCAGAGGCTGTTTTGGGGCCCATAAAAAGACGGGGTGTGCAAACACGGAAACAAGAGAGTAGTCAGGACACCGCAAACACAGCTAACACTGAAAAAATCGTACAGCGGCGGAAAAGACGGTACACAAAAAAAAAAAAAAAAAGAAATTAAGGCAGCTTCGCATTAGTGGTGCCAAACCATAAGGTAGTGCAGAGCTGGGCAGCCTTCTTTGTTTCTCTTCGGTTTTCATTCTTTCCTCCGCTCTTTGTTTCTTTTTCTGTGTTACCACATTTTCTGTCTTTTTTTCTCTCTTAATTTCTATTCATTTCTTCCTCTCTCTTTATCAAGTTTTTTTTCTCTGTCTTGCTCTTTCTAATTTTCTTCATATTTTCTTCCTTTCGTTCTCTCCCATTCTCTTTTTTGGTTGCTTCCTCTCTTTTTCCTATTTTTATACGTGGTTTTGCCTGTTTTACGCCAAGCGGCGATATCTATCAACATACGACAATCCGGGCCCCTAGAGTGCTGCGCACTTATTTATTTATTTATTTATTTATTTTTTATTTATTATATGCTCAAAGGTTCCGTGTGGAACTTTACATGAGGGGTGGGCGACATAAAAAAGGCGGTATCGATGAAAGTTATGGTTAAGATATAGCTGAGTCTGCTTCTTGGATGGCATTCTTGAAGCGCGTAAAACCGCAGATGACTGCTGCATCTTCCGGAAGGCCATTACAGTCTCGGGCGGTGCGGAAGAAGAACGACTGCTGAAATGATGTGGTGTGAGCACGTGGCGGGATCACAGCGTTTGGATGACTTGTGCGATGACCTCGATGGACTGGTCGGATAAGCTGGTTGTCACGTGTGGCTGAATGAAAGAATTTGTGGAAAAGACAGAGACGTGCAATACGACGACGAAGAGCGAGGGTAGGAAGTTTTAACTGGGTTTTTAGGGCGAAGGTGCTGGAGTAGCGGGAGTAATCTGAAGCAACGAATCTGGCTGCTTGGTTCTGGACGGACTCCAGAATTTTAATATGGTTAGGTTGGTGGGGTCAAAGACGGCATATTCAAGTTTAGGTCTGACAATGGCAATATAAGCGAGTAGTTTAATAGAAGGTGGTGCCATGAAAATTTTACGGCGTATGTAACCAAGGGCACGGTTAGCGGAGTGAGCTATGTGATCTATATGGTCACCCCATGATAGGTCGCTTGAAAGATGGACACCTAGGTATTTGATCGAGTTAGTAGCAGGTATATGACAGTTGTTGATTGTGTAAGTAGCCGGCGCGTAGTTTCAACGAGGTGCTACACCACTGTTGAATGCGTAAGAGATCATGCTGTAGGGAAGAAATGCCGGTAGAGTTATGTATTGGGCGGTAAAGGACACAATCGTCGGCAAAAAGACGAATGTTAGATTCAACAGAAAGTGTAATGTCGTTGATGTATATTAAGAATATGAGAGGCCCAAGGACGGTACCCTGGGACACACCGGACGAGACCGGGGAGAGGTTGGGGGGAGAGGTTATTAACATGCACAAATTGTTTGCGGTTTGTTAGGAATGCTTTGATCCACTTGAAAACATGCTGGCAAAGGCTTAGACGCGAGACTTTTAGTAGGAGACGAGAGTGGGGCACCTTGTCAAAGGCTTTTTCGAAATCTAGAAACAGTGTATCAACTGGGATGTTACGGTCTATGTGGAGGTGGAGGTGGTCTATGTGGAGGTGGACTTAATATCATCAAGGCGCTCGAAAAACAAGAGGAAGAAGAGTTCTCCTTGGCGTGATCGCGCGCTCAATATGAGATGGCTATGCTCTTCGTGGTTTTGCCTGCGTTACGCCAAGCTACGACAGCATACCATTACAGAGTACGATGACGGCATACATTGACAGCATACGACAGCCCGGGCCCCTGAAGTGCTCAGCACTTAAAATACTTGTCTGTGCATTCCCAGGCAAAAGGCGATACCTATCACTCAGTTGCGCTTGATGGTCTACGTGAAAGATAACTGGTCACTCTCTTGACTTCACTCTTCTGTCTACGTTTTCACGTCGTGTCGTTTTAACATGAATTCCTACCAGCTAGCTCAGCTATCAGCTACTCTAAGTTTTCATTGCATTTACTTCTCTATTTATTTTATAGACTTACTCGAGTAAAAATGAAAGGAGAAAAGTGCATTAACCCATCAATATGCATTACTTATCTATTTCACTTATCTATGCACAATGTAGTTCATCGAAGACTCCACGAATATGCTATCCAGCGACTTGGGTTGTCGCCCTTTAAGGCTGGAGGACGCCGCAGCATACTCTTGAGACTTCTGGAGGAGAGAAAGATACAACATCCGCGGAACTATTCTCGATGTGGCCATCTATAGAAGATGTCCACAGTCAATTTCTGCAAAGCGCATTCAGTTACTCGAAAAAGCTGTGAGCCGTGATGTTTGCTCATGACCACGTCGATGAACCGAACCCACCAGCACATTACTAGCGTAAGAAGACACTGGATGAAATTTACAGAAATTTACCTTAACAAAACATGAACTTGTCCAGTCTGAACATGCATATGAATGTGTCCGAGATATTTGAGAACCATGCAGGGAATGCGTACCAACCTTCACAGGTGCGTTAGACAGGCGGAGGCATTAAACCTAATTCGATGGCTTACGTCTGGGGTAGGCAACCAGCGGTCCTTGGGCCACATGCGGCCCGTGGGGCGGTGTTACTGCCCCCCCCCCTTCTTTTATCACTTCCTATCTTTCGTAAACTGATGATTGCACAAAAAACACAGCACCCGAAAGACAGAGACGACGACACCAGCGCAGGTGTCGACGACATTGCGCAGGTGCCGTCGTTTACGTCTTTCGTGTGCTGTGTTTTTTGCGCAATCCTTAGTTCCTGAAAGAATGTGCCAGCTAGCCCCTAAACCTGTGCTACTAGACTTCCTATCTGAAGGCCGACATGGCAGGTTTGACCTAAAATGAGATTTTCGCTTGTAAGCCATGTTTGTCAATTTCGACCTTGTGACATGCGCGCTGAAAATAAACATGATTTCTAACCCAGTTTTGTACATTTTTCTCAATTCAACCCATCTTTGTTGTTTGCCCGCAAAGCCCCTTCCCCCTTCCCCTGATTTGCCATGCGGCCCCGCGCTTTTTTGGCTTCAAGCAACTTGGACATCCGCCTGGAAAAGTTGCAAACCCCTGGCCTAACGCGATCAGAATTTATGCACGGCTTCCGAGATATACGCACAGAAGTGGATGTCTGGGCGCTGCGTTCGTTGCGTTGAATCGCATTCCGTCCACCTCATTAGTGTCGAGAGTTGTGAAAGCTTCGTGACATTAAAATGACATTGCGGAAGAAGAACCGGAAACAGGCGGCGAACTGGTCGCCGGACTCCAGCCAATCAACTGCGGCCAAAACAGGCAGTCCACTAGGTGCACACGTCGAGAATAACCCTCCAGCCACAAAAAGTGAAACAGGAGCATGCTGGGAACTGTGACCAGAGCATAGAGCACAAGGGGGGTAGCGGCGTCGGAGGAAGTTGCTTTATGAACGCTAGGCGCGCGCACTCGTGAATTCTTTTTCCTCATAAGCTCACCTAGAAAAAGGAAAAGAAACAAGAGCATGGTGGGAATTGTAACACGAGCCCTATAGGATGTAGGGGCTTCAGAGGAAGTTGGATTATAGATGCTCGGCGCGCTCTCTCCTACTTTTCCCCTCTGTAGCTTAAGCGAATTCAGTTCCACTAATTTGAGTCGAGAGTTGTCAAAACTTCTTGGACCTCAAAATGACGTTGAAGAGGAAGAGCCGCAAAGAGATGGACCGCTGCTGGCCGAGCTCCCGCCAATCAGCGGCTGCTGAAATGGACAGTCCATTACATGGAATCATCGAGAAGAGCTCCCCCGGTGAAGTGATGTATTTATGTCCAGATTCCCCGTTCGGGTAAAAAAATAAGACTAACGGCGGCGCGCCGTAATTATTGCAAGGCGGCGGCGGCGGCGTGGTCACTCTCGGGACTTCGGCGGCGGCGCGAGCGGCGTGAGCAAAAGCATGCGGCGGCGGCGGCGCGGCGCGGCGGCGCACAGCTCTAGTCCGGGGGGTGAAAATATCGGTGAGTCTGAGTCTGAGCGAGCTCTCAGAGCAAAATCTAGCCCTTGAGTGAGTCTGCGTGAGTTCCAATATTTTTGTCGACCTATGGGTGCAATACACTTCCTCTTTTAAGCCTCAGCTAGCACTTCGCCTACGCTCTCATATATGCCAGCGGCTGCGCGCAACCATATTATGCTTGTTTGTACTCTCGTCTACCGGAGAGCCAGCCCTTTACGGTTTTGTTTACAGCTTGAGAAACAAATTTCGAAATATTGCGCTGAAGCGATTACGCTGCATAATGTGTGTTATGCCGGGGTCCACTAAGACTTCAGTCACGTTTTCTCGTCACGAAAATGACGTCGGAAAGACACACAACCAGATAGTAAGGGAAAAAAATGCGGAATTAGAGGCGTTCCTCTACAACTACTCCAATCATATCTTGATAGGAGACGCCAATTTGTTTCGGTAGGCAATAATGTATCAGTAATCAAAGAAATATTTTGCAGAGTCCCACAGGACAATATTCTGGGCCCATTGCTATTCAATTTGTACTCTAAGGATATTGTTTCGATTTACGAGAAGGCAAAATTTATAATTTATGCAGATGACACAAGTGTTTTCATTTCATGTAGTTCTTATATCAACTTATTTACCATTGCAAATAACTGCCTGTGCAATCTGTCCCGTTGGTCTGCAGAAAACTGCTTAAAGGTAAATACAACGAAAACCAAAGCTGTAATTTTTCATACCAAAGGCGTAAGTCTTCCTTCAGATCAAACATTAGTCTACAGGTCTACAAAAATAGAACTTGTCCGTACTGTGAAGGTGCTAGGGGTACATTTTACAAATACTATGCAATGGGACGACCATGTATGCTCGGTACTCCAAAAACTTAGCCGCATAACAGTTGTCTTAAGTCGTAACAGGTATACGTTACCTGTCTCAGTAAAACTGTTTAATTTTTAATGCTTTATTTATGTCTCACATTCATTATGCGCATCTTGTATGGGGCACTACAACTCAGTTGAACCTAAATAAATTATTTCATATCCAGAAGAAAATAACACCCGTCATATCTAATGTACCGCATGTGGCTCATACCGAAGGTCTATTTGAAAAATACAACATAACTAAAGTCCATGACATGCATAAAACTAGACTCTTACGTGAATACTATTTTAGTGCTAGACGTAGCAATACCTGGTTGGGTGAACTTGCCAACCTATCTGTCAACTTACACCACTACAGCTCTCGTACACCAGAAGTATGGAAGGCGCTTTAGAACGAACTATGCAAATCAAATGTTGTGTAATAATCTACCTAGACTTCTTTACTCATACAACAGAGCAGGTTATAATTTACAGCACTTGACATTGCCAGAATTTAAAACGTTATTGCGCTCCCCTCGCTAGAATGCTTTCTGTAAGTTATTTATGTGTGATATGTTTTCTTTTAGTTTTCTTGCATGCTATGAAGTACATATCGCTTTTGTTCTCCGTTTATCTGAGTAGTGTAATCCCTTGTGCTATTATTTTTCCCTTTTATTCATTGTATAACGATCATATTTTATGGTGAATGTACTATTGTTTTCTACAAACGTGATTTGCTTTACCATGTGTAGCCATACTGTACAAAGGGGGTGAGGTTTCCCTCAAGCCGCGTCTGTGCGGCTTTTTTGCCTCATCCACCTCCATTTACCACTATCTAAATGTGTGTGTAAATGGAAATTCAATAAATCAAATCAAATCAAATCAAATCTTCAACGGGAGTCGAAACCATGACCTCAAGGAACGCGACAGCAGATTCCGGGCACTCTATCCCCTGCGACATGGTCACCCACACTGGAGGCTTTACAGGCGCACCTTTTAGAGCTCACACTTTCCTCGCACAGTGTTCTTGGTCGGCGTGGGTGTCACCCTCTGGAGGTGGTAAAGCGAAGTAATGCATCACGACCGTGGCCTTCGCAGTTAGCTCCTGCAACGCGTCGTTGCTACTCGTCCGTCCCGTTGGGCGCGTTGTACAATAAGAGAAGTACAATTTTGTCAATGCCTGAACACACCGCGAAATGGCGACCTTATCCCAAGCGTCAGCCTCGCCTATAGCGTCTATCCATGCCAAAAATAGCTTTGCGACGCACTCCTGCCTCGACTGGCTGTGTTCTCCGCTTGCGCTAGCCCCTACAAAAATCGCGGCCGGCCTGCAGGCGAGACACGATGCGCGTTGCGTTTCCTCCTAGTCCCGCCTTCGATTTTAAAAACTCTAACATTTCCCTGATGGAGACCTTGGCCCAAGCTCTGCGTTCAATTAGCGACGCTTTGGCGGCCGTTACATCGTTCTTTTTTTTTCTGATTGCACGCTCACTTTTAACTATTGATCATGGCAGTGAGTCGAAAGGATAACAATGTTGTATCACCAAACGTCAAAGTGGGTGCATACGTGTTAAACGGTGCTATACCTGCCAAACACCAATAGAGATTGTGCAACCGCTCTTATATCAATGTGCAGTAAACATTGAACTACACAGTAAAAAAAATGTACACCCTTAAGGGTGTAATGCAGGTGTTTGTGTTAAAATCACCCTTATGAACACCCTTATTACACCCTTATTTTCAAAATCTGGGTGTTGGTAAGTAAAACACCCTTGCAACACCCCATTTACACCCTCATCTGAGGGGTGTAATGAGCAAGGCTACAAATCTACGAAATTTTTGGGCAGGTTTTGCTTATATATTAAGTATACACAAACCGTCTTGATCATAGGCATGCGCAGGGGTTCCCCTTCAGGGGGGGGCGAAGGTTCATCTCAGCGCCCCACCTCCCTATTATGTCAATGTAGGGGGCTGACTTTGCGCCCCCCCCCCCCTCTGAGTCACAGCGCCCCCCTCTCCCTATTATGTCTACGTGTGGGTCTGACTTTGCGCCCCCCCCCCCCTCTTAGGTGACTAGGGGGGCAGCCTGCCCCCCTCGTGCGCACGCCTATGGTCTTGATACCAGCAAGGCCCGTCCTACTATAGCTGCTTGCGGTTCTAGTAACGAATCGAAGTAGGAAGTAACGTAATGCAAGCGAAACACAGTGTTCCTTCATAAAGCGCGCGAACTACAAAGACGGAAGACACAAAAGGAGCGCCGCTTATCGAATAGGATCAGGGCCAATCCTGTTGTATGTGTTTCTCTCCCCAGTTGAAAATCCCACCAGAGTGTGTTTGGTGTGTTCTGGTGTGTGTTGGTGTTAACACCAGAATACACTGTTGTGTTCTGGTGGACACACCAGCCTTGAGGGATGTGTTCTGGTGGGAACACCAGCCTGGTGGGATGTGTTCTGGTGGCAGCAGGATGTGTTCTGGTGGGAACAGGATGTGTTCTGGTGGGAACACCAGCCTGGTGGGATGGATTCTGGGTGGATACACCAGCCTGGTGTGATTTTTTTCTCGTGGATACACCAGCCTGGTGTGGTGTGTTCCGGTGGATACACCAGCGTGGTGTGGTGTTTAGCCAAAACCACTCCGGGTTGGTACGGTAGTACACTTTTAGCAAAAAAAAAATTGGAGCTCACAGGCTGCTCAAGAAATATATTTTGTGTTTGGGGCTTACCGTAGGCGCGAGCACAGGGGGCGGCAGGGGGGGGGGGCGGCCCCCCCCCTATTCACCTAAGAGGGGGGTGCAAAGTCAGCCCAATACATTGACATAATAGGGAGGGGGGACACTACGATGAACCTACCCCCCCCCCCCCCGTGAAGGGGAACCCCTGCGCACGCCTATGGGGCTTACAATTGGACTCAGAATTTTCTTCAACCGAATGCACAGACTCCCTAAAATTTTCCTCAACCAGACTCACTCAGACTCACTCACCAAAATATTACTTAGCCGGACTCATTCAGACTCGTGGCTGGATCCGAATCTCAGCGAGTCGACTCATGACTACGTTAACTTATAATTAGCTTTTCCGACCTGGGTGTCAATGCTATTGTTTCCTTGGCATGTGTTAACGCTCTCCACACACTGGAGCCAGGAAGCATGTATAACATATTTTACTTTGGTTTTGAAGATTTTGTCGACCAGCATCTGCAAGAAAAACCCACCGTAATAGACCTTATCATGACGAGATAGCACCGCTCGCTGGATTTGCAAGTGCTACGTCTGAGATGCAACCAAAATTGTGTTGGAGCCACTGCATGTCAATTCACCTTTCATTGTACACGTGCAACACGTACAACCAACAGCAACCTACAGAGTGCTGCAAGAACATCAAGTGTTACTGTCTCCTCGTGACTTAGACCTGCGTCACACTGTTTACACGTCACTATGATAACACCTCCTCGATATGGAAACCAAAAATGTTTTTTAAGGAAGCGGTATTAAAAGTATATGAAAGGCGCTCGGAACAACTATACATTTTTTAGTGTTCGTGACACCAGAACTTTTATTAAGAGCAACAATACGAAAACTGCTAAAATTTGTGTCACTACTCCTTTAACGCTATCTAACATAATAGGTGCCCTCCACTGCCCCTTTTGATCTCGTACCTTCAGATATCAGTTATTAGTGGTTGCAATCCAGTAAGCACATTTTTATTGAAAGACAACTCACACGAGATCATGGGCATTGGCAGGGGGTCAAAAAGGGGCACTTGCCCCCCTCAAGCCACTCAAGCACTTCCCCACACCCAAGCTATCCCAGTGCTCTCCCCCCTCTCCCAGTCGCGATGCAACAATGGTTTGCTCCCCAAGAGAAAATTATGCCAACGACCATGCACGAGATACTTTTATCAATAACTTCCCGTGCAAGAGATTGCGCGCTGAGATGAAGGCAACCCCCCTCCATAACTCATGCCTCTGATCAATAAGTATTTAGCTGGAGTATGAACTCTCATGCATTGAAGTATGCCAGTTGACACAGGTATAAACATGAGCCGACATAAGGCTGATAGTAATGAAGTTGAGTAGATAGGACCATAAGTTGGCAAAAAAAATGGAGCTAACGCAGGCTCACTCAAGAAATATATTTTGTGCTTATGGCTCACTCGAACTCAGACTCACCAAAATTTTTCTCAACCGCACTCACTCGGACTAAATCTTGCCAAAATATTACTCTCCTGAACGCACTCCGCCTCTGACTTGCTGCTTCATCTGAATATGAGTGAGTCGACTAATGAGTGAGTTTGCTGACCTATGTATATCGCTCTCTGGTATGCTGTATTCTCTTGGACAAACCACATCCTCATGTGGCACCACACAGCTAGTCTGGCCAGGTGCTTTCCAGAGCATTAAAGAACACGAGACAGCCCTACAATTTACTGTGAACACGAAATCTGTACACATTGTGGAACTGATGACAAACAAAAGGCACAGAAACTGAAGCCAAAACAGCAGTGTGTATAATTTATTTCAGAATACATGTTTAATTACACCAACACAAAGCTTTTGTACTACAATTGATATGTACAAGATACTATATAAACTGTCGTAGGCAAATGTTCATGCTTGATCATAGCAACAAAATAACCGAAAAGTTCAACAGAACGTTGTGCAAATTAGGTACTTGAATATAAAAGCACCCAAATTCTGCATTGTATTGTATTGTTGCATTGCCCTCACATAGGAATAAATATTGAAAACT